>WBMZ01010326.1:0-68892 GCA_013400975.1 Atrichornis clamosus
CCCGCGCCGCCATCGCGCCTGCGCGGCCACGGCCCGCCCCGGGCCCGCCCGGCGCCGCCGGCCCCACACACGACGGGTGTGGGGCGACAGCGAGTTCGGGCAAAACCAGCGAGTTTGGGAAGGGTCAGCCCTGGGAACCAACAGGGAGTGTATGGAACAGCAGCGCGTTTGTATAAAGCCTCACTGATTTCACTCTGCGGATCCGGGAGAAAAAGGGGTTCCGACAACTTCCTGAGAAAGCGGCGGAGCCGAGAGAGGAGCGGCAGAGTTTTGGGAGAGCGGCAAGGGGAACCCGGCGGGTGTCTGAGGAGTTGTGGATTTGCAGAGAAAGACAGGCTAAGTTTCGAAAAGAGCGGGTTTCCAAGGAAAAATAAAGTCAAGTTCCGAACACATTGGTGAGGAAACGAGTGCCAGGGCTGCGAGGACAGGTTGGGCTGGATTTCGGCTTATTTATTTTTCCCTCCTTGGTTTTTTTTTCTTCTTTTTTTTCCCCCTCTTCTTTTTTTCTTCTTTTTCTCTTCGTTTTCTTTTCGTTGTATCTTGTTTTTCTAACCCTAACCTTCTTTTTTCTTCTTTTTTCTCCTTTTTTTCTTTTTTTTTCTGCTTTTTTCTTCTTCTTTGTTTCCTTTTCTTTTGTCTTTTTTTCCTTTCCTTTTTTCCATTCCTTTTTTCCCATTCACCATTTTTTCTCATTTCTTTTTAATTACTTTTTTTCTTTTTTTCTTCTTTTTCTCTTCGTTTTCTTTTCGTTTTTTCTTTTTTTTCTTTCCTTTTTTCCTTTCCATTTTTCCCTTTAAACAATCTTTTTCTTCTTTTTTTCCCTTCTCTTTTTCTTTCTTATTTCTTCTTTATTTCTTCTTCTTTCATTTCTTCTGTTTCTCCTTTGAGGCCAGACCCTGCCGAGCTGACGGCCTTTCCCACTCAGCTCATCCCATGGGATGCAAAACTAAGGCCAATAAAGTGCTTTATCCACTAACGATCCATTTTCCCAACACGAGCTGTCTCCCAGAGGAGCCCCAGCCCTGCCCCTCACACAGATCTCTCTTTCCCCAGTGTTAATAAATTTTTCCCCGTGTTACTCCCTTTTCCCCAGCGTTATCCCAGCGGTTCCATGGCTGCGCGGCGCTGGAGGGGGCTCCCCTTAGGGAATCTCTCCGACTGTCCCAATGGCTCCCGCTGGATCATGGATGTGTTCAACGAGTGTGCCCAGGACGGATGGGACATCGCCAGCATCGTCCTGGGGCTGGGCTCCATCGGCTGCTTCGCCGCTGCCGCCTTCCCGTGAGTATCGCTCCTAAAGCTGGGAGTATCGCTCCCACATCCCGGCCAGCCCTTCCCACAGGGCTGCAGAAACCAAGCTTCCAGCACAAGGTGCCTGGATCATGAAATCCACCTGGCGAAAGCAGCCCGGGCTTGGAAGATTTCGGAGAGGAGTGGGCAGCACAGCCTCCAAGCCTTGGTGGTGATTGTGGTGTTGTTGCTGTGCTTGGCAGCCGGAATATCCCACGTAAGCCAAGTGCAATCCTGGCGGGGCAGGTCGTAGAGGCAGAAGGAATGTCTCCCAGGAGCCTTGGGATTCTTGGAGGTGCTGACACCAGGGTGGCAGAGGGGCACGTGAGGGATCACGGTTATTTCGTAACCAGAGGGGAGGATCCTGCAACTGCTTCTCCTCCTGCTCCTGCCCCAGCATGAGGGACAGTCACAGTGAGCACCAGTGGGGCTCAGGAGTTCTAACTGGGGCCAGGGGAGCATGTGGACTTGCTTTTCCTCTCCTGAGTGCTTTGGGATCCACAGGGAATCTTGGGGATGCTTCCCAGCTAGCGCTGGACCAGCTGGGGGTGATGTTTGTGTCTCTGCCCAATTCTCTGCAGGCAGTTTTACCAGGCCTGCAAAACGGGCATCATGGACCAGGCTCTCTCCATCTATTTCCTGCTGGGATGGCTGGGAGGAGACCTCCTGAACCTCATTGGTTCCTTCCTGGCTGATCAGCTGCCCCTGCAGGTACTGGGGCTGGGCTGGCTCTCAAACACCTCAACTCCAGGGAGGAGGGATGAGGTGGGAGCTGCTTTATCCAGCACTGTGAGCCAGAGACACAAACAGCCTGGGATGCTCCCTCATCCCCCCCAGAAATGCTCCCTTTCCCCCCCCGAGAAATGCTTCCTTTCCCATCCTGGGGTTGCTCCCTTCTTTTCCCCTGGGGTTGCTCCCTTCTTTCCCCCCCCCCGGGTGTGGTCCCTTCTCTCCCAGGGACGCTCCTTCTTTCCTCCCTGGGGTTGCTCCCTTCGGCACCCCAGGATGCTCCCTTCTGCCCCAGGAATGCCAGGAGAGAAGGGGGTGTCCCCGTGGGAGCATCCCTGGCACCCCCTGGACAGGTTCCTGCAGGTGTGCCCAGCATGTCCCCTCCCCACAGGTTTACACGGCCATTTACTACGTGCTTGCAGACCTGGGGATGCTCTCCCTCTACTGCTACTACAGGGTGAAGAACAGGGGCAGAGGATGTGAGTTGGGGCATTGGGAGGGGAAGGACTCCCTGGGGAGATGCCGGGGGCAGTTATTGGATGCCTTATTGCCTGCTGGGTTTTGTGACCTTGGATAATTTGAGCCCCTAGGAAAGCCAAAGCCGCCTGCAGACCCTGCCAACCCCCCCATGGTGTCCAGCCTGAAAATAGCCCCACCATGAGCCTCACTGGGCATGGAAATTAATAAATTCCTCACAGTTCCATGGTGACTCCACCTCAGAGCTGGAAACCACAGAACTCCTGACCCAGACCAGAGCTGGGAGGGAAAGGGGGAAGTTTTCCAACTGTTTTGGGGTCAGTACTGTAGTCTTGACAGGGAAGTTCCTCCCTGTTCAACTGGAGTGAAAAGGGAACCTGAGCGGTTCTTGCAGGGTTTAAACAGCCAGAAAAAAAACAGAAAATCCATTTTTCAACACTGCTGAACTCCAAACAGGCTCCTTGGGACTGGGGTAACTATTTCATGTAGTAAAGACATGTAAAGTTGTGAAACCAATTGATACTTGACCCATCAATTGTGTAGTTTTGCTAAGCTGGAGAGCTTGTTTACTGCATATAATCACTAAAAATTACTGAAAAATAATAAACTACTACTAATAAATTGCTAATAATAAATAAGCCACAGCAGAGTTTCCTCTGGCGGGGATTTGAGAGTGGCTGTTGTGAGTTAAGACAGTGAAATCTTCTGGAGGGGATGATTTTTAAGAGCCCTGAACCCAAAGAAACTAAGATAGAAGCAGTTTCCTCCCTGATAAGGTACACATTGGCTGCATCACGAGAGATAAATCACATAAATCACCCACAGCGGCCACTGCCCAGTCTTTGGTGAGATAAGGGAGAGTTTGGGGGTTGCTCAGGCCCTTGGTGAGATAAGGGGGAGTTTGGAGGTTTCTTTACCCAGAGGGGGGGTCCTGGCACCCCGAGGTTGTTGGGGGTTGATGAGATTCTCCCTAACCAGGCTCCCTTTGGTCTCCCGCAGTCCCTGCCCCCATCAACGCAGCCTTTGTGTTCCTCTCCGTGGGGTCCCTGTCCAGCCTCTCCCTCCTGGGCAGCAGCCGGACGGAGGATCCAGGGACCTTCAAAGGGAGGTCTCTGCTCTCTGCTCCTGGGGATGAGCTTGGATCCAAGGTGAGCCAATTCCTAAATCTGGGTATTGGGATAAAGATCTGGGTGGGCATGTCCTGCTGGATGCTGGGATCCTGCTCCATAGTCCCAAAAAAGCACCCTGTACCCCACCACATGTTCTGGGGTTAGGGGCTGTTCCTATTTTAGGACCAAATTGTTCTCCAGGAGGGTGTTACAGTCGAGGAAGGTGACACTGGAAAGAGAACTTTTTCAAAGATTGCTCCAAAATTCAGGCACAGTCTGCTGCAGGATTTCAGACATTTCAGGGCATTTTCACTTCAAGCTATAGCACTTCTACTCTGCTCAAGAGTCAGCAAACTCCACATTTCCACATCTCTGTTTGCAAACAAACATTATTTTGGGGAGCTGCATAGGATGGACATTCTCTAAAAAAGCGTGGTTTAAAAAGACTGTTTTCAGGAAATTTGGAAGATTTTCCCCCATTAATTCTTCTTTCAATTATCCACATAAAGATATATATATTATTGAAAAGCAAGCAAGCAAGTGCAGCAAGGTAACTCAATTGGCTAAAAGTAAAGGTAAGTTTCCAAAATAGTTTTGCAGTGGCAATAGAAAAGGACCTCTCTGAGCAATGAACAGAATCCTAATTCCCATTGTAAAAGATTGCCCTGGCTTTGTATTTTCCTGTGGTAAAGGGGGATATAATTACCAGTTGTAATTATCACCGGGGTGTCAAAGGAGAGGGAGCTGGGACACCCCGGGCTGGGTGTGGCCGTGCTGGGGCTCTGAGCACAGGGGCTGTCCCTGTCCCTGTCCCCGTGCCTTGCAGCCTTTCTCCAGGACTGAGATCATCGGCTTTGCCGTGGGCTCCGTCTCCTCCGTGCTCTACCTGTGCTCCCGAGTGCCCCAGATCTGCACCAACGTGAGTGCCCGGCCCAGGGCCCCGGGGCTCCTCCCATATCACTCGGAGGGGGCTGGGGGAGTCTCCTTTCTCCTCTCTGCTCAGAGGTCCCAGGATCCATCTCCCATCATTCCACAAGGGACAATGTTTCTGTATTTATTTTTCTGCCCTCCTGTTAACCTGCCAGTATTTTGAGGGTGGGACTTTCATTTTGTCTTATTCACAAGCCAAAGGGGAACTAAGAGACTCCTGGCATTGAGTCACCACCTTTTTCTTGGTGGGGGAGAGGATGAATCTCACTTTGTAGTGAGATTTAGGAGAGCTGCACCCAAGTTCCTCTCCTCTCCCTCTTTTTGCAGTACAAGAGGAAATCCACCAGCGGGGTCTCCTACTCCCTCTTTGCCCTGGTGATGCTGGGGAATTCCCTGTATGGCCTCAGTGTCCTCCTGAAGAACCCAGAGCCGGGCCAGGGCCGAGGGGACTACGTCCTGCACCACCTGCCCTGGCTCGTGGGCAGCCTGGGTGTCCTTGCCCTCGATGTCGTTGTATCCTTTCCCCTGGGATGGCATCCCATCCCACTGGCAGGGCTTTGCAGGGAGTGATCCTGCCGTGGGACGGGCAAGGGATAGGCAGGAGGGGAGGAGTGATGCTGCTCCCTGAGTGATTTGCGGTGTTGCACCAGCTGTAAAATCCTTCAGCCCCTGGTTTGCATTGAGCTCCTTGTCCTGTTTCCACCTCTCCTGGCACAAACACCTTTCTCTGGATGGTGACATCACAAAATCCACCCCTGTGTGTGTGAGGAGCCTTAACCTCTCCCCAGATCTCCTTCCAGTTCCTCGTGTATTGGAAAGGGAGACCCGGAACCCACGAGGAGAGGGATGCTCTCCTTGGGGAGCAGGACGAGAGCCCGGAGAGCTGACAGAGGGCCCTGCCCTGCAGGAAGAGGAGGAGGAGGAGGATGCAGAGGAGGAAGGTGGCCTTAGGGCTGGGCAAACCAGCCCCTCCGTCCCGGTGGCTCGTGGAGAAGAGGCCCTGAGCCAGTGGGTGACACTTGTGCTGCCAAGGAGGTGGCAGAGGATGCTGCTGGGACATCTCGTGTCTCCTTGAAGCCAATGATCTTTCAGGATAAAAGGGAATTATTGGATACCTCAGGTGCTCTTTGCTGCTTTGGTGCCCCCCGGCTGAGCCCCGTCACTGCTGCATCTCCTGAGGGTGATACGGAGCTTCCTTGGTGCTGAACAACGTGGAGAGGCGACAGGGATGACCAACCTGCCGTGGACACGAGCACAGCTGTGGCCTCACAACTCCCCCTCAGCTCCCTCTGGAAGGCACACAGGGCTGGATCCCGTGGGAAAGGAGCAGTGGAACCAAAGTGTCCTGTCCACACCTTTTTTAATTAGCACAGCTCACCCGTCTATAAAACACATCCTTCCCCACCTGCCTCCCTTGGTTTCATTTTGCTGCTTTACCTGGCAGCTCCTGCCTCTTTCCTAGTGAGTCTCACAGTTCCATCTCTTTGACTTCTCAGTTTTTGCCTCACCCATGTTTTAATTGCACACATTCCCTGGGGAAGTTGCTCCATTGCTGTTACCTGGCAGAAGAGCAGCCTCTCTGCTCATGCTTTTTGGTTCCTGCCCTGTCTCGTTGATGAATGTATCTCAACTTAATGAATTTATCCCCTCTTGGGGCTCTGCACACCAGCACAGCAGCTCCTTGGCCAGGAAAGGATGGGAAGCAGGGGTGGTTTGGGAAAAGCCATGTCCCCGGCAGGAGAGAGTGGAGGTGTGGCCGGGCTCCCTCCCACATGCTGAACTATTCCTGCTGGGGATGAGCAGCTCAATCTTGCTGGGAAAGCAAGAGAAAAACCAACCAGAGCTTGTAGGCCCTTCAGGAAAAACTGCTTGTCCTTGTGAAAACAAGGGGTTTAATTTTCCTGCAGTCACTATCAGCTCTTCCTTTTGCTTTCCTTTCCTTCCCCCAGCTCCTTTCCTGATACCCAGCATCGCGTCCCTTTTGGCTTTAGCTCCGTTATCATTAATTTATGATTCCTCAGCCAGTCCCATGGCATTTGTCCTTCCCAAGGAAGTCAGCCTCCTCCCTGCTTTGTCCTCACACTGAGGATGCCAATCCATGGTTCCAGCTGGATCATACAGGAAATGGGATTCCAGCTGCTCAGTGCCCACCAACCTGCACAGCAGGTTAATTAAAACACAAGCTGCGCCAGTATTTGGGTTGACTCAGTTGTCTTCAGAAAGAAAAAGTATTTTTCAGCTTTTCTGAGCCCCCTGAACCAAATGAGTGGGTTTTTACTGCATTAATTCACAGTTCTGCCCCTCCAGGTTCACAGGCAAAGGGGCTGCTCGCCTCATCCTGAAGCCCACAGGATTGCCTCTCCTGTCTTTCCCTAGGAATTGCAGAAGAACAATTCATATCCAGTACTAAACCACGAGGAAATCCCTCATCTCTACCTTTTGCAACACTAAACAATTGTCACTTACTGGCTACCCGTGGGCTTTTCTTAAAACTAGACAAAGGACCTCTAATGTAAGGAGGAAAGAATACAAAGATTTCAGATACAGTTTGTCCCCAGAGGTGTATCCAAAGCACAAGCTAAGGACAAAGTTGATTTACTCTTACTTTAGTTGGGCTGGGGAGCGTGGAGCGAGGTGAGCAGCTGCATTTGGAGGTGGTGGGTGGAAATCCCTGAGGTTTTCATCCCTCTGAGTCACTACAGCAACCCTGTCCCTGTGTTTCGGATTTTGCAGAGGCGAGTGTTAAACCAGAAGAGGCAAAGCAGAAACAATCATCCCTGAGTGAGATGGTAACTGAGAGCCTTAACACAGAGATCTCCCCCTCCCAGGCTCAGGAGTTCAAACTTCTCTCCAGCTTCAAAAAAGGGTTTTTTTCAGACAGAACCTTGAGACAAACAATCAAATCCCAGTGTGTCCCTGGGGGTCCCAGGGCACGTGTCCTTCCCCAGCCTGTGTTCCACAGGAGCTCCACTACCTTCCGCAGGCTCCAGGTAAACTCTGACCCTGTGCAGCAGTCTGGGTGGGACACAGGTCACCTCAGAAAAGCAAAGTCACAGCAAGAAATCAGTGTTAATGCCAGCAGTCCCCACGTGCAGGTGACTACCTGGAGGACAACTCCCACAGCCACAGGAAGAGCCCAGCAGTCTTCAGGTCCTCCCCCAGTTTTGCCAGGATTAGGTTTGTTACAACCAAAGCCTGGAGCAGGCAGGGAACCCAAAGCTGGGCCAGGTCCCTCTGCCCACCAGGGGGCTCAGGAGGGGACACTGGGCGAGGTTCACAGGGGACACAGGGACCAGAGGAGGAGCTTTTGGGTCAGCACTGATGGGTGGAACGATCTGCCCCAGCACGGCCCCTCTGCCCCGGGTGGGACACACAGGTTCCCCCAAACTATTTTTACCACACCCAGTAAAGCTGGACTGATCCTTCTTCTCTAAATACACCCGTTCCATGTGTGCTGGATGCCTGGAGCATCAATCCAGCACCTTGGAAGGGCAGCAGGCACTTGGGCAATGTGGCTCTGAAGAGCAGGGACATCACCCCCCTTCCCAACCAACATTTCACCTCATCTGGATGTGAGACAAAAAACAAACCCCAAGTAACCCTGCAAGGAAGGAAAAAGAAACACGGAGGACAACCACACACACTTCTTCCTGGGATTTTTTTTATTTTTATTATTTTCGTTTTTTTTTTTCTTTTTTTTTACCATTTTTTAGTATGGAGGCTCAAGTATCAGATGTAGATTCAATTTAAGCTTTACAAAAAAAACAAAAAATCAAAACAAAAACCCCTTTTGCATTCCATAAAAATTGACAGAAAAGCGCCTTGGAACCAGGCTATAGAAGAGCAGAACTTTCAGCAGGTCTCCAAATCACCATCTCCTGCACATCTGGGTTACTCAGCATCGCACAACCCCAAGGAACACCCTCTCTTCCCTCCCTCCCTCCAGCCAGCCCCTGTGCCCAGCCCCCAAACATACGTGGAATAGATTATTTTTCTTTTTTGTTTTTCCAGTTCTTCCTCTTTCACACACCACAGTATTTAATAAATTTTTGTTTTACATTTTTTACACCAATGTAACAAAAGGCAGGAGGGGGTGAGGGAGGAAAAGACAAACAATGATCCGTGGTGATGCATATAAATGGGGAGGGGGAGAAAAAAATAATACATGGACTTCTACAGAAACATAGCCTAAGGTCTCGATAGTAAAATGTGGTGCAAAGTAGGCCTCAGAGACTGAAAAAGTTTGTACAGCTTTATTCATGAGGAGAGGATGGCGCTGCATGGAGAGTATTGGATGCAACTCGTGACGTGACCAACAGAAAAGGGCAGGGGGGATGATTCTCTACGAAAGGAACCTAACGAGTGCATGGCATGGCTGGTTAGCACGGACAGGATTTTAACTTTGCTGCTTTCTCTTCAAAGCCTCCACCAGGTCGTTTTTAAGAGCTTCTTGTTTTGATTTGTCTGCAAAAGTCTGCACAGACCTGTGGGGAAGAAGGAAAGGGGGGTCAGAGGCAGGCGGCGGGGAGGCAAAGGTTGGGAAGTCCTGGCACGGGAGTCAGGAGGAAGGAGAAGCCCCTCAGCCCAGGCTCAGCTCTGCCTGTTGGACCCCGGGAAGCAGAAGGCAACGTGAACACTCGTGTGAGAACACAAAGCAAAACTCACTCTGGCAAGGATGGCACCAAAGGCGTCCCCAGCAGCTCCGCTCAGCCACTGGCTGCCGGAGGGAGATTCCCAACGTTTTGTGTTACAGAGTGGAAGAGCCCCAGCGTCCCACCAGCACAGGGGGTTAGCGCTCCTGCTCTCCCAAAGTCCAGAGGAAATCCAGCCTCACCCAGGAGAAGGGCCGGGCTGGGGGAGCTCTGACCCTTCTGCAGACTGTTCACCCAGGGGCCAGCAGCCACCTCGGAACTTCCCACCGGCATCTGCACCGGTGGGAGAAGCAGCCAGAGGTTCTGGCCTCAAATTTGCCTTTTCTTGTACCTTCCCTAAGGAATGAGTGATCAAAGCAGCTGAAGAAGAACAGAGATACTGTCAAAAGGTTATTGCAGAGCTCTCCTTTGGCTGAAAGTACAGAGGAAAAGCCCCACCTTTCAGCAGTCACCTCAGAGCAGTGCCTTGGGAGATGCCTGTGAAGGAACCTCCCAACTTCAATGGGACAGTAAGAAATTTCCACTTTTAAAAAGGCTCTTTTCCAGAGTGGCTACCATGGAGAAGTGGTAGGATCCAGTTTGGTAGGATTTCTCCCCACCTAAACCACATTTCACAGCCTTTTCAGTACCTGCTCTAGTGGAAGGTGTCCCTGCCCATGGCGGGGGGGGGTTGGAATTGGATGAGCTTTAAAGTCCCTTCCAACCCAAACCTGTCTGGGATTCTGTGATTCAAAGCAACCTTATTTTCCCTGGACGCTGTCTCCTGTAAACAAGGCTGCTCTTTGTGGTGGTTATTTTCCTATCATTTTTATAACAGTATTTCTACTCTCTTGTCTCTGGGGACTTCTGCTGCTTTAATAAAAACATATATTTTATATTTGCATTTGCCACAAGCTGAAGAAGTGGTTCTTGGCCGTTACCAAGAGTTAGTGAGTTTTCCCCTTCATCAGTTTAATGTGTTTAAACAGCATCTGTAACTCATTAGGAACTGGAGTGGAAGGTTAAACTGGCTCAGGGTTAGTCACTGCCATGTGTCCCTGACACTCACAGCTCCAGAGCACAGCAACAAATCCCTCTGGAGGCTGTGCAGAGCACAAGCAAGTGGAGGCTGGGAATGTTTGAATGAGCTTGAGCAGGACTGGGTTTCAAGCTCTAAGGAAATTCAAAAACCACCAGGCTAATGGCGACGTGAGTGTGGGTGAGCACACGTTTACTCTGAAGTCAGGGGAAGTACCAGTACTTTTTTTTTCCTGAACTGTGAGACTCCCAAGATTTCATTCTGCAGGGAGGATGCTGAGATTACAGGGAGCTTCTTCATGGAAGTGATGTATCACAGGTGTAAAAAACTATTGGTGCCCCAGGGACAGAGTCCTGGGGCTTCTGGATTGAATCAGCCCAATCTAACACCACTCCAGGACCACGTGCTCCTTTCCTGCTCCCAAGCCAGAGTGCAAAGTGGTAAATCCTGCCACAGTTCCGAGCGTGGGGTTTCAAATGGGGGAGGAACTAACATTTCACACAAAAATCACAGCATTTAGTTGGCCGCACTAAGGAACAACCCGTGGGTGAAACGGCTCCGCCGGCGCTGCTCAGTCTGCGGGATTAGGGGTTAGTTCTTCCCGGGTACCATGCAGGGGCTGGGCTGGGTGAGTCCTGGTTTAGTGCTGGCTCACACCTCACAGGCAGCGAGGGTACCTGGATTGGTTTAGTTATCAGGCTGGATGTAGATCTGGCGCTGGGTCAACACTTGAGAAAGTTCCCTCTGCAACTGCTTATACTTTTGGTTGTCGGGAATAGCATCGATAGATCTACAGAGAGCAGTGGGAAACCAGGGAGCAAACAGGGAAAAGAACAGTCAGAAGAACTCAGTAACACAGAGCTGGGATTCTGGGAACCACCAGGGAAGAGAAGTGTAAACACAGAGGTGAGAAGGAGCTGGGAAAGGCCGGAGGAGCTGGATGCTCCGGGTGTTTCCATCCCGAGCTGCACGTGGGGCCAGGACCCAAACTGAGGGATGGGGAGACACAGCAGAGAGATTCAATCACAGCAGCTCAAGGCAACGATCACAAGCAAAAAGACTCTATTAGGGATTTCCTCTGACGTTAATAAAGGTTTCCTGGCTGAACCCTGCTCAGCACAAGGAGGAACAGAGGCTGTTCTCAGCTGGGTTTGGGGCAGAACCCACAGCAGCAGTGCCTGCAGGTCCTGTGACCCCCCCTGCCCATCCAGCAGCACAAATACTTAATTAACACCATTTTTCTATCTTCTTCCACACCTCAGTGTGTGAGAGAACAACAGAACACTTATTTGTGCCATTTGTTTACCCTGCATTATCACACTGAGCTGGGAGGTGTCTCTGCACTTTAAAACGAAGTGACTTGGCACCACAGTTCTGTACTTTCTTCCGTGAGCATGAGAATTACCACCTTGGGATTTCCACGTCCAACTCCTGTCCTGGAATGAGCAGGGGTTGAAAAGTACAGCAGTTTCACTACAGAAAGCCACAGGGAATTTATTCCCTTAATCTGTTCTAGTACACTGTATTTTGACTAATGGGGTTGAGAGAAAGAATTTAAAACAAAGTCTAAATAACAAACCACTCATGTCATGACTTAATTCTCTGACTGTTTTTAAGAAGAGTAGAAAGAGGAGTCAGAATTTAAGTACAGCTTGTAGGACTGTGAAGAATAAAACTTCTAATTAAAAATAATCCTAAAATACAAGTGGTGTTAGTTGGGCTGTTTTCCTCCTGGTGAGGGAACAAGGGATTAAAACATTGCTTCAAATTTCCACAGTAGGAGAGTTCCCTGAACTGCACACAGCAAATAATGTCCCAAAGCACAGGGAGGGGAAACAAAAGCAGATCGAGGCTGGGGGTGGCACCTCAGGGATGCCAAGGGGTCCCACACCCGCTGCAGTTCCCTTACCTCAGCCCATTAACGATGTCCTTTGTTTTTCCAAAGTAAATCTCATTCAGTGTACTTCTGATTTTGTTTTCCATGTCCTAGAAAAAAAAAGAAGCAAGCAGCTCTTTAGTTACATCAGCTGTTGTCAGGGATGGTGCAGCACCTGTGCCCTGTCACTGACACCCAACCTGGTGCATTCCCACCAAACACCGGGACCCAGCCTCTGCTCCTTTCAAAGCAGTAAAGGCTCCGTTCCCGTTCCCTGCTCCCAGTTCATCACTCCAGGCGATGGAATCTCTCTGCACCACGAGAGGGCAGCCTCTCTCCAGCTGTCTATATTCTGCAGAAAATGAAAATGCATCTCACCCCAACCTTCCTGTGCAACTTCCTGGCCCTGAGTGGACTCCGAGTGCCAAGTCAGTCATTCAGGGTAACCAACAGTCCACAGTTTTGTGCTTAGGGGTTACGTGGAATGTTTGACTTGTTCTTTAAAGCTGCACAACAAAGAGTTCTGAAGAAGACCTTATAACAAAGCAGCTCTTTTCCATTACATTGCTTTCACTCAAACAAAAAACTTAGAGAAGGGATAAAAAAAAAGTAGCTGCCTTTTTAAAATTTCCCAGTTCCCTTAAAAATGCTTTATAGTTGATGATTTTCTGCTATCTTGGCTATAAAGATGAAGGAAATCTTCATTCAGAACAGTGCAATGGAGCAGCAGTGGTGCTGTATCTTCTGAGAAGCTTCATTCCTTGTGCCGAGTTCCCAGGACGGAGAACTGCCCCAAAATCCAACACCAAACCCAATTTCAGGGAATTTAATAAGCACTTGATACACACTGAACTTTCAGTCCAAGGGACAGTTGTGTGTAGCAACCTGACTTGAAATAATTCTCACCAAAAGTGACTGCAAAAGCAAATATGGGGGTAGGAAGCTGTTAATTAGTTCTCAGGACAGGAACACTCGTTTCCCAGGGAGGTCACTGCACTGCTGAGCAGGAGACAAAGGGCAGAGGGCTGGGATTGTATCCACAAACTGGAAGTGATGGAAGGAAGAGCACTGAGCCATCACACATTGAGCAACAATAGGAATAAATAACTTGCTTCCAAGAAAAAAGCAATAAAATTCTTAGGTGTGGGACCAAATCTGGGCAAAAGAACCTGCAGCAGGCCCGGGCTGCTCCCAGCACTCACCTCTACCAAGCGCCCGATATTGGCTATGTGTGGAGAGGAGTCACTCACAGTCTCATCCTTCTCCATCTGGAAAGGAAAGACACAGATCCATCCATCACGTGGGAATGTGAGCACAGGGCATGGCAGCACCCAGGAGGGATGGGAGAAGTGAGTCTCACAAGATCCTCCAGTGTGCAAACAGAGGAGCAACGTGCTGAGAAACTCCCAGCACTCGACACGGACACGCACTGATAACAGAGGTGTGCTGGAATAAAAACCAGGAATGAAAATAAACCCTGCTGTAGTCAGGCTCCACAACACTGTCAGTCCCTCCCTACTGAGGGAAAATCAACTGCCTTTTGCAGTAGAAATTCAGAGCTGGAGCAACTCAAGTGTGCAGCAGCGTTCTTAGTGCAGAACCTGAACAGGACACAGGTCCCTCCACCAGGTGAGATCTTTCATCCCTAACATCAAGAAATGGGAGCTGGAACTGCCAATGCAACACCCGCTTGCTTTCATCTGCCTTTGCCTCATGTAACGTCCATCCAGTGGCCTTCCATGGTGTGTGCTAAGAAAAAAACCACCTGCCCCAGTTCTTGAGGTGAAAATTGTGGCTAAGACACAGACAAGCTGTTGAACAATGATCAGTCCCAGGAACCCCAGCAAGATGTGCTGAGACAGCACGAAAACAAAACCAGGAGAAAAATGTAGTGGGAAGAACAGTCTTCAAAGGGTTTTACTAATCCCACTGAATTCTCTTATCCATCTGCTCCTATCCCTCCCTCAGGGCAGAGTTTAAAAATCTGGGCCAGCTACAGGTTTCTTCTAATAAGCCAAGTCTGTAACAGGCTTGGGGAAGCGTGTAATTTAGCTGGAACCCTGAAGGCAAAAGATAACCTGGAAGGGGGGAGAAAGAGCACGCGGACATTTAATTTTGCCTTCAGACTGCAGTCAGACTGTTTACATGGAGTGGAGACACGCTGCCTGGAGAAGGGATCCAGCTGCAGTGCAGCGAGAATGTAACCATGAACTACACAAACACACATACACATGTTAAGGGGAGTTTGGGAACTATGAGCAAATCGCCGAAATCTGGGGCATCTGGGAGCTGCCAGTGGGGCAGTTACTTCCACAGGCTCCCTGTTGAGCCTCCTCCAGATCTGGACAGTCCCAGCTCCAAGAATCTGAAAACAGAATTTTTTTTTTTTTTTAAAACGTATATTATTACATCTCCATAAAAACTGTTGCCAGAAGGAAAACATTTTAATGTGCTCTGGAAGGCCAGATGTTATGAGAGGCTGTTTAATGGAGTGCAGTCAGGATCAGTCATGTCCTACAAACACTTGGGTTTTGTTGAGTTGTTGGGATTTTTAAAGGTTCCTTCCGGTGGCTGGTGCTGCACAGGCTCAAGCAGCAGGACTTTTGCTGCTTAAATAAAGGGGTTAATTTGCTTCAAGGGGAAATTCCACTCTCTAAGTTGATGTTTACGAGCAGCATCTTCCCCCTCTCACTCCCCATCTGCCCGCGGGACTCAGCCCAAAGCCAGGACGAGCCAAGTCCCACCACACGGCCTCGTCCCGGCTCTCCCGCTGGAGATCCAAGGATTGGCTCCCCTGCCTGGCTCCCCAGCCATCTGCTCCCAGTCTGACTCACAGGGAACCTCACTCTGCTGGGATATCACGCTCCCGATGGCTGGCTGGGCACCTGGGATGTTTCCTGCATGGAATAAAGCAGCTGCCTGGGCTTTCTGTAAACCTTATTTGGAGGAATAATACAAAGAGGGAAGTTTAAGTTGGAGAAACACTTTGTTTCATCATGAAAGTGTCTGAAAATACCAGGAAAGATAGCAGGGAACTCACTCTCCATTTTGCTCTGAAAAACCAACAACACCCACAGCTGCTCTGGCCACAGAGTGATGTGAAAATCCCTTTAATGAAACACAAACAGCAGTGGGAGTCAAGGGCTCCCAAAGCCACAGGCAGTGGGCAGACTGAAGGCTCCAGGTGGAAAATATGTGGAATTATTTGGGTATCAGTGAGGCAAAATTTGGCATGTCTCTCCAGCATTTATTTCAAACTATAACCAGATAAATGAAGGTTGTGATCTCTGCAGGGCTTGCAGTGCTGTAGGAATCAGCTGAGAACTGACCTCATCCCTTCACAGAGGTTTACTCTCACCAGAGTAACCAAAGCTATCCCATATCTTCTGCCAAACTGTACAGCCCAAACCACGGGCAAACCTGGGGATGCTGCGCGAGCTCTAGCTACCATTCATCCAGGTGTGTTCAACTCCTCTACTCCCTTTTCCTGAAAAATATTAGGACTATTATAGAAACTACAGAAAACTACTATAGAACTGAACCTCTGTGAAATCCACAAAGAACCTTAAAGCCCATCCCATTTCACCCCTGCCATGGGCAGGGACACCTTCCACTATCCCAGGTAGCTCAGAGCTCCATCCAGCCTGGCCTTGGGCACTTCCTGGGATGGGGCAACCTGTGCCTCATGGTAGAGAAGTGAGGCAGCAATAATTCCTGTGACAATCCCTGTCAGTACATTCCTGTGCTGTCCCCCGCACCCAGAACACTGCTCAGCTGCTGATTAAGGAGACTCCAGGACACTGGGCAACTGCTGAGGGACAGCTCAAGGACCACAAGCAGATTCCACTGGTGGAAAAACACTCAATGTTACAACGTCTGGAAGTCAGTGGGATGGGCCTTTCCATGAAAGCTCCACTTGATGGAAATGGATGAGTCCCAATTGCCAAGCATAGGGATTTCCCTGTGACAGTAAATGGCAGAATGGCTCTGCTGGGGTTTCACTGAGCAGCAGCAGATCCCAGGGCAGCTCTTCCTGCATGCAGGGATTGCTCTGTGTGCACAGCCCACCCTTCATCCAGCTCTGCAAAACCTTCTGCCCTTGCTAGAGAGTGTTTCAAGTCCAAAAATCAACACATCTGTGCTGCTTTAACCTGAAATCTCAGCCTCGCTTCCCTATGCCTTTACATCCTTCCCACATCTCCAGATGTAAATAAACTATACTTTTGGAGCCAACTTCTTTCTCAGCAAACTCACTTCCTCAGGGTTCATCCTGGCTCAGGACACCCACACAGGTTCTTTGTGCACAAGGACATCTCAGGAAGGCACCTGCTTGTCTCGACTGGAAGGAGGGAGCTCCAAAAACCCATCCAGGAAAGTGCAGTCCCGAGCGTTTGCCAGGAAATAGAAGCCTACATCTACTTTGCATAAAGTGCAACAGGCTCCCACAGCTGCTCTTACCTGAACTGAAAGTGCAGCCCAGTGAAACCTCAACACTCGGCCAGAGCCGCCCGGGCCGTGGCAAACAACACAAGGAATTCCAACACACACAGCGGGGACGGGCCCCAAAATCTGTCAGGGAACAGCATCTGCCAAACATCTGGCTTTAATCAGGGGTGGGAGTTACCTACAGTCCCCGGAGAATGTGCAAGGGAATTGAAAAGCTGCTGGCACGTTTCATTTCCCTGCAAGTCTTGTTCCCTGTGTCCTCTCTGGCAGTTTTTATAAAGAACAACATATACTCCTAAAAATTACAACAAAATCCCCACTGGGCAAAGGACAGGGCTCTGCCATCCACAGGGACTGCTGCAGCCATGACCTAATGAAGTGTCCAGGGTGAAGATGCAACTGAAGCTTTAATTCTCCCGAAGTTTTCAGGCCAAAATTACAAACTATGGGTTCTACGTGTCTGGAGCTGGCTAAGAATTGATGTCATCCTCTCAGGACACATTAATACATGCATATATACAAATCAATTATGCATACAGATAAACTATGTAAAGAAATATACATCACCACGTGCATGTTATATGTATATACACACACAGAGTTCTCTACTGGATCAGGACAGAATCTGAAATTCTGCATTTTTAACAAAACCAAAATCCCAAACTCTGTCAGAACACATCACAACATGTTTTCCTTCAATTAGTAATGCATTACATGATATTTTGTATCAATGAGTCTGTAATTCCAGCTCTTTCAAAAAAACCTCCATAATTGAACTGACAAAGCAAAAGCCTGAAATTCTGAAAACCATCAGGTAAAGTAAATTAAAGCTACACAAGGGGAGTTTTCAACTTTCCAAAACAGGCTGAATCCTGTGTCTTTGTCTATCCCTTTCTTTCCTTACTCTGTTCACTTACAAACGTGTTTGTTTCCTCTTAGAAACAGAGACAACTCATATGGTAGCAGATGAAAAAGTGCACTGGGAAAACCAAGGAAAAGTACTTCAATGAACTAGGAGAGAGACGTCAGCTCCCAGTGTCTGAAATAAAACAGACACAGGCCAGGGATGTGACCTCTGAGTAGCACGTACCCAGGAGGTGCCACCACATGGCCCAGGAACACTCCAAGAGAATCCCACAATGGTTTGGGTTGGGAGGGACCTTAATGTTCATCTCATTCCACCCCGTCACAGGCAGGGACACCTTCCTCTATCCCAGATTGTTCCAAGCCCTGTCCAGCCTGGCCTTGGACACTTCCAGGGATGGAGCAGCCACAGCTTCTCTGGGCAACAAACACAGTAACTTGGAGAGAAAAAATCATTCTCAAAAATTCAGTGCAACGTTTGGGAACGGCCCAAGTGGAACCTTGCAGTAACGAGTCTGGGGCCACCCAAGAAAGGCAGAGTCTTTCCAAACAGTCTTGACAAAGGCAACAAAACCCCGTCTGTGTCGGGCGTGGGGCAACAACAGCTCACCCACAGGAAGTGACAGCAGAGAACAGTTATTTCTAGATCCTTATTCCAGCCCCAAGCTCAGCTGCACCACGTGGCATTCCATGAGCTGTTCCTTTGGCCTGTTCCTGGCCACCAAGTTCATCACTCCATCAGCACTCAAAACATTCCCCATTAGCAGCTACAGGGCCAAACTGGTTTCAAAGCACGGCTCTCACCAGACTTCCCTTTCCAAGCACTGAGAGGTTCCTCAGCCATCAGTTTGTAAGCCAGGATATGACCAACCCTGTGAACACTTCAAAAGCGTCCTCTGAAACACAAGGACATCTGCTATTCACATTTTAGGATCAAAGGTGGTCAAGTACCTTAAATGTTGAGTTGACCAAAATCAGGGACAAAGTTATTTCAAAATATTACTGATATTATCAAGGTGAAACTGTAACATGCCATTCAGGAGGTAACTAAAACCAACTTCTGGTGACTCAGTTTGCTGCAGGCTCTATAAAAAGCTGATCAAAAAGGAAAAATAAAACTTGCAGTCTTAAGGTTATGTGGCAAACTGGATTTAGAGCAAAGCACAAGCCTTGCACTCAGGAGTTTAGTCCAGCTGCAGGTAAATTTACAGCTACTCCACACACAGAACTCCTTGAGGTAGTGTGGAGATTGCAGTTTTCTGCAGGATTCTGTCCCAGCCAGCCACAACAGCAGATCCATAGCGCCAGGCTAAAATGTGCCCCCAGCTTCTGCTGTTTGTGTAGGAGCTGTGCATCCTCAGCCCAGCGCTGCTCCACCGTCACTGACACTGGAGCCAGGCCCTGGCTTTAATGCACCACATCTGAATCCAATGTTCTGCTGTTAAAATGATGACAGAAGCATGAATCTCCCCACTGCAGCTTTGAGAGGGAAAGTCAAACTAAACAAGGCCAGCAGCTCAGGCCAAGGTGTACTGAGGACACCCATTCTGCACAGGCCCTCGTTTTCCTTGGCACAGCTTGTGCTCCAGAGGCCACGGCCAGAGTCAAGCCCTTGGCCTGCACTTCACAGCTCTGATTTACAGGATTAGCAAGGCCTGTGATTAAATATTTGTCCGGGTCACCATAACTTGGGTGTAATTACTGCAAAAAGAGTCAAAAAAAAAGGCTCAAAACTGCCTCCAGATGCCTTTTTCCTTCAGTTGCTTTTCCATCAGCTTCCTCAATGTCAACAACATGGAAAGAAAAATCACTCAGGTGTGGGGCAAGCTCTGCAAGAATAACCCAATTTCAGTCTCTCTCTGCAATCCCAGACCCTTCTTGCCTTCACCTGGCTCAAACCTGGAGAAAACCATGAGGTTTTTAACAGAGTCTGCATTGTCCTTTGTATGGAAGGCCCCAGTCTGCCCTGGGAAGGCTCATAAAGGAGTTTTAGCTGCTGCCAATCTCCCCAGTCACTCATGACCTTACAATGTGCCTCCTGTCCTCCACAGTTTATTACTCTGCCCGAGTCACTGACTTGCACAGCCCAAAGCAACCCCAATTCATCAGCAGGGAGAGAGAAGCCTCTGGCAGGTGGTGGGGCAGAAGCACCTTCATCCAGGAAAGTCCAGTCCAGCAGATCCTGCCTGACAGAGGCTCAGCAGCACTGCTGAGATCAGTCTGGCACCTTCCTGGTGAAAACCAGCTCTCAGG
This sequence comes from Atrichornis clamosus, assembly GCA_013400975.1. Lineage (NCBI taxonomy): Eukaryota > Metazoa > Chordata > Aves > Passeriformes > Menuridae > Atrichornis > Atrichornis clamosus. The sequence goes on from WBMZ01010326.1 coordinate 19,645, forward strand.
AGGGAAAAAAAGTAATTAACACTGGCACAAAACCCCCAGATGTTTAGAACAAATTTATCTTTTTTTTGTTCAGGAGATTTTTAAAAATCAGTGTCTTGGTACTGCAGGAGGGAATTCCTAAAGAAGGATACTATATAAATGATGTCTTTAAAGAATCCTACAGTCAGTGCAAAGTACAGGTTTGTTCACAGTGATTTAGCTGGCTTTTAAAAGAGAGACGTAAGAAAAGAGGTTATCCTGTATTTTTATAATCGTATTGGAATCTTCCAGTAAGAAAGCGGGCAAATCTTACAGATAAAAATACCTGCAACATGCATGGAAGTATAAAAATTAAGGAGTATCAAAAGACAAACTGAGACTTTCAAGCAAGTCTAAAATCCTGATAAATGTTTTACGTTTTTAATTGCAAGCTCCATTGCGTCAAGCTCAGTTCAAGGGGCTTTCTGGTGATTACACACTGCATTTACCATTTCACTGGGCTGCAGAACAGGAGGAGAAGAGGTGTTTATACAACCCCTCACAAAACTAGCATTTTGTGCCTGACCGGGGCTGCGGAGTGTGGAAAGGAGGGAAGGACACAGCCGTACCTGTCTGGTGAGGCTCCCTCCCAGGTTCATGGTACCAGAGCCAGTTTTATTGGTCTGCAGCCACAGCATCACTGTGGAGGTCAGTTTGTAATGGGCAGTACGGCCACTGGACTTCTCCTGCAAGTGGAAGGCAACGAAAAGGGAGAGAGACAGAAGGTTAAAATCCCTCCTAAAACTAAATGGGGGCTGGCCTGGGCAGGTAAGTCTAACCTCACTCACGTAGCACAGTGCCTTTAAGACAATTCTAAGTGTGCATATTCCTCTGATTTTCTCTAATTTTCCAAAGCAAATCTAGTTAGAGCAATTTACCCTCCTATTACCTTGTTTTTATTACCTAATTAGTGATATTTATCTGTAGCCCTTTATGGTAAAAAAAAAAATAATCTCAGGATCACATGCACAGAAAGTAACATACTTCCAATTCTTCTGGGATTCTTTTCGATTACAGCCCTGACTTATCTCTGTCCAAATCGCTTCAGGGCATTTTCAAAAATTAACAGGAGAAAGAAGTTTACAGCCCTGACACAATATTGCATTGTTCAGTGGAACACCTGTGCTCCTTAATTGTCTGGAATTAACTGGGTTTTGTTTTCACTTAGGTGTATCAGCTGCCCCAGAGGCTGTACCTGAACCTCCACCACGTGGATGGAATCCCAGCATCCCTTAATCTTCTTTGATCCATCTCCAGCTTTCTTAATGAGGATCACCCCGGCAAAGCCATGATCCAGATCCCAGAGGTAGACAGAGGAGACTCCACCTTCAAAATACCTGCAGGATGCAATCCAAAGGCAAGTTAAAAGCAAGCAGGACCCACAGCAGAGTCAGATATCAATAATAATCTTAACTAAGCAGAATTTCTAAATCCTAATACAGATTATTTTTTCTCTCAAGGCAGCACACGCTCACCAGTTACACACCAGAAACACAGCAGTTCAAATCACTTTATAATGCAGAGACTTTAATTACAAAAAACCTGTGCATTTCTCTAAAGCAGAATATAAGTCTGGTGAGAACCAGAGCTATTCACAGATTTCTACAGAACTTGAGCAAACAATTCCTCTGATTCCAATTACCTACAACAGCTGGTAAAAGCACGAGTTACAGAGGGGGCTGAGAGTAAGGCTTTCTTTTACAATTTGGTCTTTTTTTTTTCCTGTTTTCCCTCACTATTGGCAAAGTCTGGAAGTTCTTTACAGCAAAGTTCACTAATTAAGACAAAAGGGAGCAAGTAAGTAGCTTTATGTTGCTGCCTCAAAAGTTTGTGTGAAGCTGACACTGATTTACTGCAAGGGGGGCTGAACTGAAACCAAGGACCTCAGAAATGTAGGGATGCTGTTGAGGTTTTATTATTTCAGCTTCAGATACGGGACACAACAGACAGTAAGCCAGACTCCCTCAATCTCAGGTGTCTGCAGCCAGAAGTACACTCAGAGAACTCACAAAGCAAAGGCATCTGCAGAGCCCCATCCCCTCTGTATGACACTGGTGTAGATGGAAAATGCACTTTAAAATAATGGTAAACAACCCAACACTGTTGGAAGAAGGTGCCCAAGGAGTCATTTTGTCTCCCAGAAAACTGGAATGGCAGCCCACAGCATTTTACCCCTTCCATTCTCAAGTTACCAAACAGGCATAAGGAGGATCAAGGAAAAGGGAATGAACACTCTTTCCTGGCAAGCAACTCCCAGACCTCAGGGACGAACACAGCACACAATGGCTGTGTGAAAGGAGAGGCAGCTTCATCAACACCACAAAATACTGGTAATCAGACTTTTTCAGAGCCTGCAGGAGAGCAAAATCTCATCATCTAAAGGCCCAAGGAGCTGCCAGGACTGACAGCTCCCAGCAGCTGAGAGAGTCAGGCAGATTAAACTCCTCTGTTCTACCTCTGTCACACAGACCTGGGACTGACCACATGTTCCTCCTCTTCTTCAAGAGAGGAACTTATCCCTCATGGCCAACGTGAAAAAAATATTAAATCTTCCCACTTTTGTGTTCCCCTCCTTTCTAACCATGGGCCTACCACTTGTGAAATTTGCTTGAAGGCCCATTTCCTGTGCAGTTTGGACTTCGTGTTCCTTAAATATTGTGGATTAAAGGACACAAACCCACCTTCCCTTCCAACGAGTCAGGAAAAAAGACATTGAGAAGTCAATGCAAATAACACTTCCAACACTTTCACCTTCCAACATACTCTCCTGGTCACTTCCAGACCTTCTGGTCACTTTACAGACCAGCCCAATGTTGTTTCAAGGGGGCAGAGCCACTGAAGAGCCCCAATTCCCTTTAATCGCAGACATCCAAGTCTGTGTCCAAACCAATGCTGATTTCAGTGGGTTAAACAACTTCCTATTAACTCACCACTGCTTTGTATTTTTAATGGGTACTGCCAGTCCTCACCAAGCTCAGCCTGCACAGTTCAGGACCCACCACTATGGCACTTGTCAACCCACTGGTAACACACCCCGAAAAAGCAAAGCCCTTTGCTGCCCAGCCACGCTAAAGCCAGACTTCCAGCAGGCAACTGAAACCTAACAAACCAACAAACACCCTTTTTATATCCCCTGGGGAATTCACAAATGGATTTTGGTTAATGCAGTTAATGGGAATTCCAGTCCTGCAGTGAACATCAGTTCCAACCTAACTGACCCTTTCTTTGGCAGTGGGAATCAAAGTCCAGAAAGCAGCAGTTATTGTCTGGTTTCAGACTGAGATAGTTTAAATATATATATATATGTAATATTCTTTTTCATACAGAACAAGTGAATTCACTCAAAATGAACTGGCAGGCACTGAGAACACTACAGTGTGCACAGACAGTTTCCCTGTTACCCACTTTACGACCTTGCTACAAGCATGAAACATTAATTAAGAGAGGGACCGAAACAAGGTTTTGGGAAATTTATTCTTACCTACTGCACTTTGATCCTAATGACATGAAACAGGAAAAAATAATTTTTATGTGGTTCACCTTTATAAGATTTTACATAAAGGCTTTTGTGGGTATTTTAAGAATGTGCTAAAATGTTGTCTGAAACCACATAAAGCCATGTGAAGAACCTCCCGCCAGAACCAACAGCGCACACATGGAAACGCTTTAACTGCCTTTGGAGAGTTAATGAATCAAATATAGTATTAATATTGTTTTAAATACCAACATGCTATTTCAATAAAGCTGCTCTGCCATAGACAGACCCAGGATCTGGAGACTGGAACAACAATGCCACTGATTGAATCCAAGGCACACTGGGATATGCATTATCCAAAGGCTCCTCTGTGCTTCAGCACTACAGAACCACTCCAAAAATTCACTCCTCCTTCGTGGGGAGAAAATATCTATCACTGATCACCACACTGGATTTCACCTTTCCTCATGCAGCACTAAAGTGGGGTTTCTGAACCCAGAAAAGTCACATTTGGAGAGGGGAACATTCCTTGAAACCTGTTTTTTTTCCCTCATGAAAAATAAAGAGGTGCCACAGGTTAACTGGCTGTTCCATAACAAAAACTGGGATGACAGACAGGGAGAAATTTAAATTGACACCTGTGGGATTCGATTTGCTGCAGGAGGCTGGGCCACCTCCTAGAAACCCCTCCACCACGGACTGAAAAGCAGCATGTACTAAAATCCAAGCAGGAGAGGTACCACCTTGGAAAAGGCTCCAGTAAGGCATTAACTGTAGAAGACTTGGATGGGCAAGGCAGGGCACAGGCCCAAAGCCACAAGCAGCAGTTGCAGCAAAGCACTACAAAGCTCCTGGACTTGAACATCTCTTTCCCTGGTGGCCTGTTCCGGATGTCCCTGTCCTTGATCCTCCCACACAACCATGGCTGGAAAAGGCAACCTGTCTTCTTTGGAACCTGGAATCACACACTTCTTAAGGCTGGAAAAGACCTTTGAGATCATCAAGTCCAACCACCAACCCAGCACCACCATGCTCACCACTAACGCATGTCTCCAGGTGCCATATCCACATGTTTTTTCAACACTTCCAGGGATGGTGACTTCACCACTGCCCTGGACAGCTTGTGCCAGTGCTTTACAACCCCTTCCGTGAAAATTTTTTTCTAATATCCAACTTAAACCTTCCCTGGCAGAACTTGAGGCTGTTTACTCTTGTAACCTGGGAGAAGAGACCGACCTCCACCTGGCTACAACTGTCCTCTCCCAACTGTCTTTCATCCAAGCAACCAGCAGATGCTTTTGGGATGTACAAGAGACCTCAGGTAGAAGGAATTCGTATTGTGGTACCTCAGAAACATCCCCAAGGGATAAACCATTCTCAGAGGACAGCAGTTCAAAGCAAAGCAATCTCTCCTCTCCTGCCTAAAGACACAGATCAATCCAGGATGTTTCAATCAAGGTCAATCAGGCTTTACCTACAGACCAAAGTTTGTTATAGAACCATGAAAAATCATCGTTTTATGGTTGACACATCCCTTTATTACCAACCAAAACACGGCTAAATGATATCACAGTTCGGTTGGGCTGGAAGGACTTTAAAGGATCATCTAGACCAAATGACATCCCTGTCCCCTCCAAGGACAGCCAGTGTTCTTCCATCTCTGGGAAAGTAACTTTTTATAAGGCTGCCCAGGAAGGTGAATAAAAGGCATAAGGCCCAATGTAATAATTCATTTTCTTTACAGAATTCAGAACAGCAGTTCACTCAAAATCAATTATAGTTTTAATGTCATGATCAAACACAGAATTTTTATATCTGTTGCTCATCAACCACAGAACTCCTGGAGAAAGCTGTTTTATACCAAAAATGTCACACTTAAGACTGACCTACTTTACAAATGCAAGAATAAAAGAAAATATTTAAGCTAAGAGTGATCCAAAGCTTTATGAAGTGTTTGAAGTTGAAGCGGGTGGAGACACAGGATGGAAACTTGTCTAAGGAACCGGAGCTGTACCCATGAAATAGAAGGTTATGGCCAGAACAAAGCCGTGACTTCAAGAGAGATGTGATAGGGGAGGAAATGCCCCAGCTTCCAGCACAGACCTCAAGAGGGGAGGGCAGATTAATCACTTTGTTTTACCACTGAAGGACAACTCGGAAAAGGCCCCGTGACTTTCCTGATAATGTTCTGCTTCTCCCAAGCCTCAAAAATGGATCCTGGACCTCATATGGAGAAAATGACTTTCCACCACTCAGCAATAAAACCAAGCTCGGACTTCCAATTACACTTCAGAACCAAATCACTCATCCATAAAAACATCTGTGTATTTTCCAGCAAGTAGCTGAGAGCCAGAGACAAAAAGTCTGTGGTTTATGGCTCACACAACCCCCTGATGCCAAAGTACCAACACCTGGAACCCCAGCCTGGCCCTGCAAACCTTCCAAAGTCTGCATAGGGTTTCAAACTTGACTCATTTAAAGCAGAAAAATATATTTTCTTATATTCCCTAAAGGTCACACAGTTATTTCTTCCAGCTACAGCAGTTCAGCATAGAAAGGGGAACATCTCCAGCTATTTGGATCAACAGACTTCCAAGAAAACTGGCATTTAAAAATCCTACCCGAAAGGAAAATATGGAGCGTTCAGCTACACTAAAGTCACAATCTGAGCAGCTGGTGTCTAACACCAACCCAAAACATTTCCTAAATGCTGAGGTGAGGAAGCAGACATTCCAACTATTATGGGAACAGTGACTTGGCACAACTCCCACTGAGTCCTTCCCCTCTGTTGACCCAAACCAGCACAGGAATCCCGACAGAAATACGAAGGAAGTGGCAAATTTGAGCAACTCATCTTCCACCAAACCCAAGGCATTGCTCAGGTGTTCAACAAATCCCCTGCAATCCCACACCTCGAGTTGAGGTGGGAACAAATTCTTCAGGAGGTCAATGGTCCCTAAATAATTCTGTTGCCTCCATCCAGCTTTCGAGTGATGAGGCTCATGAGTCTGTTCGTTAATGAAAGGACAGGTTGGTACCAGGAATGAGCCAGGATGTGACACTTCTTCCACTGCTGGGAGTGCAAATGATTTACAATTCCTCTCTCCTCCTTCCCCTGGTCCCAGGAGCACAACTGTGGAACAATTCCACAATCTCACCCACAGACTTAAATTGGAGAAGGTAAAATGTCTGTACACAGCCCTGGGGCTTTGCACCCCACTTGATGAACTCAGCCCAAATTAAGCTTGGGGGCTCTGTCCAGGTATTTTACAGGAATTCTTTCCAGCATACACCAGGTGCAAAAATCCCTGGAGCAAACATACCAATCCAGTTAGGTATGTGTAACTTCAATGCCAGTTGTACTTAAAAGCACACATCTGGACCACGGTGGGATGACTCAAACTGCTCAGCAGAGTTGTGAGGTGCAGGAGCTCTGCAAGGAAGGAAAACAGTATCCAAACAATGGGATCCTGAAGGCTAAAAGTATCCCAGAACCTCCCATTCTGTGCTTTCTAGCACCCTTCATTTAATAAAATTAAATGAAAGCACCTTTTATTTAACAAAAACCGTGTACTGCTCACATTTTCCTTCCCATCCAACTGCACTCGGCAGATGGAAACTAACAACCAAATCCCTCTGGAGAAGTCACCTGGAAAGAGTTCCATCAGCCACCTAATGAGCAAGACGACAGGTCCCTCTGTAACGTGTCCAAACGAGGAACTGGTTCATTAAGTAGCAGGAAGCCCCAACTGCTTCCAAACCCTTCACCCACGGCCATCCTCGGGCAGCACAGACACTGCTTCACCCCCCCCAGTCTGCCACATTCCAGACTCTGCCAGCTGAAATTCAAACATGGGAAAAGACAGCAGAAATCTTCTGTGTGGTGGTTTAAGTTTGCCAAAGTCTGTGCAGGCTGCAGATCTCACGTGACATCAATTCTTCTAACGGGCGGTATCAGATCTGCCACAAGAATGCTGCTGTTGTTTAAATCACTCTGTCTTCAATTGCCATCACTGAACACTGAACATTTGTGAGAGCATGACATAAATTTCTGTCCATACAATACAATGTATTTCAGAGACAATGAGCTCAAAAATTCCAGATCTGACAACTGACAGTTGAAAATTTCATCTCATTTTTGAAAGTAATTTCTTCCTAGGGAGTTAAAGCCTTCGGAGAGCAGTGTTTGAGGACAGTGTTACATCATCAGTGCTGACCTCCTAATCCAAGCGTTCAGATTTTATGTAATCACAGAGAACCGTGGGAACCCAAGGGAAAAACTCCTCCTCCACCCAGTATTTCCGATTCAGAAGATAAGAATGCAGTGTGTGCAAAGCTGCTTCAAAATGAAGCTCCCGAAGAAAAAAAAAAAATCACATAAAAAGCAACTGATTTAGTTTTCCAACATGACAGTACATGTAGTTTTTCCCTCTCTTCTAAGAAGTTTCTCTAATCTGATCTAATACATCAACAACTCCCATGTTAATTCTGTTTGAGTGCTGAGCTGCCCATGGGCGCGCTGAGGAGGGGATCCCAACACTGCTCTGTTTATCCCTACAAGTAAAAAATATCACGGCTGTGGTTGTAAAAGCACACAGACATGAAAGCAGTGAATGTCTTGGTGGCTTAGACCTGTCTTAGGAGGCTTCATCTCATCCTTATCAGCCTGACCCAGAGGCAAGAATCTCCCAATGACATAATCCTGATGTCACACCCTATTGTGCAAACCCCCAGCCAGCAGTGAGATGGAAAGTCAAGTTTCCTTAGTGCTGGGATGCACAACAAACACATCTGGATTCAATCTGCAGGGCCCTGGCTGTGCAAGCCCCAGGAACTCCCATGCCCAGGAGAGAGCCAGCACAAAGGGCTGGAGCAGTAATGAGGAACAGGGAGCTGATGGCAATAAAGTCACTTCAAAGCTTTTCATGGTTTCTAGTTCAGGCAAACCAGGTTTGCAAACTAAGCACAGACACCAGGCTCATATACAAAGAGCTCACAGCTGCCAAGTCCCTCGGTGAGCTTCAATCCCATCCAAGCTGGCCTTGGACACTCCAGGGACTGGGCACCCACAGCTTCCCTGGGCCCCCTGTGCCAGTGCAGGCTGTGCTGAAACCAAACCCCTCATTACACCTCTTACATCAATCCTTTACTTGGTGGAATCAGGGCTGTTCCATGCACAAAATAAATCAAAGTTGGTCAAACAAATAAATGCAGTAATTGCAAGGAACCTTATGAGAAGTGCAAAGTGTTTTGTGAGTTGGCCTGAACTCCACTGAGAGGCTCTCAGGGTCTGTCAGACTAGGGAAGGAGAAATCAGGTTCTCAGATATGGTTACAGCCCAAGGGCAGCACTAACTGAGGTTTCCATTTTTCTTATCAGGACAAGTGGACTAAGGGTTAGTGCCAGAGGTGGTTCAAGCACACAATCCAAAATAAACTACGAAAAAAGGTAAAAACAGCTGAAAGAGGAACTATCCAGCAGTTTAGAGGACATCTGGACATACTTGGTATAGATGAAGGTACAGGGTCCAATTGCAGCGAGTTAGAGTCAAAATGCAACATCCCCAAAGCTCAGCAAAGCCAGGCTGTTCCATGACATTAAACACAGCAATAAAAATAAAAAATACAGTCAGCCCTGAGCACTCTAAAAATGAAAATGCAAACTCATCTGTCACTAGGACTTCAAAGCTGCACTGGACCAAGCTCTAGCAGAAGGCTCCTCAACCTACACATTCCTGAGGCACACGGCACAGGGAATTCTGCAGCCTCTCCTCCTCCAGAAAAGAGAAAGGCAATGGATGCTCAGCTGGGCTGCAAAGAACACCTGTGTCCTATCCACAGGATACAGCCATCCATGCTGCAAAGAACACTGCAGAGCCTGGCTGGCAGGGGTGCCACCCTCAGCATTCCAAAACTGGAAGAACTAACTATTCTGGACCAGATTCCAATCAAAATTCAATAATAAAAGGATTACACACAACAAAGACATTTCAGAGGTCAATCCTCTCCCAGACCTCCTTCCACTCCTACCAAATTCCTAGTCCAGACCTCTAATATAACAAACTGAAAATGGATCAACATCAAAACAGATAGAAGCAGAAGTTCAAAAGGTTTCATTGCTTACTCTGTTGAGGGAACTCAAAACCTTAATCAATACAAACATTTTCAGGAGCAGAATGATTAAGATGATGTTTTATCTTTTTTTAAAGCTGTTAAAAATCAAAAGCACCAATAAATCCAATTTAAGCTGAGGAAAAAAAGGAGAAATAGCTTTCAAAATGTATGTCAGTCACTAAACCAGTCTGAAGTTGCCAAAAGCCATCCTGTTTGCAGACAGATCAGCAGCATCCTTCCCAGGGGAGGTCGATTTAATCACTTCAGAAATTATTTCTTCCAGACGACAAAGAGCCATTAGATTACTTAATTAAAGCCCTGATTACCTCCAACCCAAAAGAAGAGAAGGCAGAATCTAAAATAGGGAGATTTAACCAGCTGCCCTGGTCCTCATTATGCTTTGATTTCAATCAAGCACACACACGTCAAGCAAAGGGCAATAAATTACAACCATGTGTTGGAAGAAATTATCTCCACCATATTGGAAGTGGAAAGCCAAGGCTCTAACTGAGTGGTGTAAGATATTAGACTTCCATCTGGGAGTAATAACCTACTGAACACAAACATAGCAGGGCACTAGCTCCAGGCAGTGTCAGAGTTAAACCGGGCAGCAGGAGATGGAAATGAAACAGTTGTTTTTTGGGAAAGTGACACGGATTTTGGTAAAACAGATAACCAAGAAAAATGCTTGTTGTTTAACACAGAGAACAGAGAGGGAACTAAAACCTGGTGTTAATTCCTCTTTAACCCAAATGCCTCCAGAAAGAAAAAGTGGGAAACTCCAGAGATACCTAAAGGTAGTTTGCACTGAAAGAGACACTTAAGAACAACTCAGGACTGGTTCAGAGGTACTGGAGGTTCAGCAAAATTGTTCTTCTCCAGTTTTCATGATCTTAAAGAATTCTATGAAATATTACAAGACTTCTCCAAACTTGTTTCACACTGCAGTCACTCAGTGCACTGGCCACTAAGCTTTTTGGGACTAAACTAAACTTTAAGGTTCCCAGCAAGCAAATCTGAATGGGTTATTTCACACAAACTGTTAATAAATCCGTAACAGGCTGTTTCCCTCAAAACACCCATGACAGCAGGTGCCAAGCCCTTGGGAAATGGCAAATACAATGCAGTGACTCACTGAATGTAGGTGGAGACTTACCACACCTGATGAAAAGAGAAATCTAAAAAGGAAAGGTGTGTGGGCCAAATGGGACTGACACAAGGAAAAACTGATCTGAAGCACTGGGAGAGGCCAAGATGAATTCTGTGAGATATCAGCACTTCCAGTGCTTAAAGGTAAAACGGGAGCTAATCCAGAAGAGTTTTGGACCACATGTGGAGAGCAGAGTGGGATGGAGATATTCTCAGGAGTATCTGTTTATCTATTGATGCTGGAATTACCAGCATAAGATGTATGTGGAAGCTGAGGAGTGAAGTGAGCCCCAAGCAGAGCAACTTCTGAGAGACCTCCCCTATGAGAAAAGGCTGAGTGAACCAGGATGGTTCAGCCTGGAGAAGAGAAACTGTGGCCTTCCAGTGCCCAAAGGAGCTGCAGGGAAGATGGAGAGAGACTATTTACTAGTGCTTGGAGTGCCAGGACAAGGGGGAATGGCTTCCCGCTGCCAGAGGGCAGGGTTAGATGGGATCTTGGGAAGGAATTCTTCCCTGTGAGGCCCTGGCACAGGTTGCCCAGAGAAGCTGTGGCTGCCCCATCCCTGGAAGTGTCCAAGGCCAGGTTGGACGGGGCTTGGAGCACCCTGGTCTAGTGGAAGGTGTCCCTGACCATGGCAGGGGGTGGGACTGGATGGGCTTTAAGGTCCCTTCCCACCCAAACCATTCCACAACACCATGAAGTGCTTCCTGGGTATTAAGAACCACACCACCTTTCTGTGCCAGGCAAGCACAAGACCCAGCACTTGGCCCAGCAAGGTTGGACACAAAGCCACTACCTGCTTTGAAAAACCCAGCAGACAGGAATAAAATGCCTTAACAGCCCAGGAAATTCAGGCACACTGGGTTCTGGTGTTCCCTGTGAGTGCTGTGATTATTTTTGTATTCACTGTTCCGTCTTTCTCATGAAAGAGCGTGGCTGTGGTTACAGGGGCAGCTCAGAAACGTTCTCTATCCCACAGAAGGACAAAAAGCCTCTCAAGGGACTGCTGGTGAGGAGCTCATGTGTCAGATTTGAGGCTTCTCCCTCAGCACCATTTTCATCCTCTTAATCTGCAGCTCACCAGCATTTAAAACTGGTATTTCTAAAGAGAGAATTTGGTGTGAAGTACTGATTAGCCTGGTGTCCCCTATGAAGGGTCTGTCTGGGCAGAGTGAACAGAAGCAATGGAAGTCTCTGCAGGTGAACTCACAATGCAGATTTTCTGCACACTGCCTACAGACTGACCCCTGTTCCGGGAAGGTGAACCTGGAACAGATCTCCCCATCTCACAGAAACCAGAATTTCCACAAAAGATACAGTCCTGAGGGCTGCCAGCACGCTTAGTTCTTTGATTAATACATCCACGAGCCTGAAGTATTTCACAGTGCTGGAAAAGCTCTGTTGTCCCTGGCTCTGGAATTTGGAAGGACACAGGCAGCTGGCCCAGGATGCCTCGTGCACTCCCTTCCCAGCACCAGGAGCTGCCAGAGCAGCAGGGCAGTGACACCTTCATTGACATCTCTTGGCCCAGACCCACTTCTGGCTTTACAGTGCATTCCCAGAATTAGTTTCCAGCTCCAGCAGACCATGGAAATGACACTCCTGCCATTGCCATCCTGTTCCCTCTGAAGCCCTCCCCACACTCCAGACTCCCACGTGGCTCCAGCAGCTGCTCTGTGAGGAATTGCTGCAGTCATTCCCAACCTCACGTGTTGGCAAGAACAGCACTGGGAGAAGCTGGCACTTTTTACCACCTCTGAATTTCCACCTCTCTGATCTCCAAGTAAAAATTAAGCTTCTGCTGTCAAAACACAAAAATCCAATTGTCTACTCAGGAAACTGCAGAGACCAACTACAAGAACAAAAGCCTGTTTCTCTCCACATCTCTGTTGCAGGTAAAGTACAAAACCTGATTTCAAGCATGAGGAACCCTTCACACACTGAAGTTAAGTTCCCTTAACTTTGTAAATTCTTTCCACAAATGCCACAATGTTTTTACACCACTCAGCCAAACATAAGCCATCCTCGTCCTCTTTTCTCCCCAATTTCTGGAATCACAACAGGCATCAAAGTGTTCCGTGCTGATACATGTGTTTATCTAGTCTGACAGGTCCTCCCTGGCTGTGAAACCAGAGTGATCCCTCCTGGATTCCCTTCAACCATGTAAAACTTGCACAGACAAACTGAAAGATGGAAATTTGGAACAATCTCACCTTTTTCTTCCACACAATACGTTAAGATTGGTATATAAAGGTGCTGCTATACCCCATGCTGAGCAGGGCTCAGCAGATTCACCTCAGTCAGAAAAACCTGCCCTGCACTTTTCTTCCAGGAAATTCAAGCTGTTTAAAGAAGTTATTGTATTCCAGCCATGACTTCACGGTCATCTGAGCAGAGAAGGATTTAAAAAGACAACCTCCTTCCATAAACCTCCTCATTTTCCTCTTAGGGTATTAAAAATCTTATTGGTGCTGGTCTGTTCTGCATCTGGGGAGTAACTGCAAACTTGATTTTGCTGAATATGCAAAATTCCTTTCTTCCAGTCAGTTCAGACACCAATAACAACTGTTACTTACAAGAGAAGTTAGATAGCTATGGAAATAACCCATGAAAAGAAGTAAAAATCTGATACCTGTAACAAAAGTGTGACACTTACACATTTGGACAGGCTACATTCACACTGAGCCACAAAATCCACCACGGGAAATTCCTTTCAATGTGCTTTTATCAGTACTGTAACTTGGATGATGAACTACATCCAAGGATGTATTTCATCTCTGCTTTTGGGCAAGGTGAAGCAGCAAGGAAGTTTGTTCACCTTTTTCATTGTCGTTAGGCATCTCCAGTAAGAAAGGATCCCAGTACTGGACACACTTACTAGTTCACTTTTGCTTTGCAACACTCACCTGCTGTTTAGTTTTAGCATCACTATTTCCACCAAGCACTGCTTAGGAGACCACAGTCTGCAAGGACAACAGCTAAAACTGATCAATCTCAAGGCCTCTGATGTAACTGCAGTGCAGGACCAGTACAACCCCGATTTATAGAAAAATTGCTCAACTGGTAAGTCACCCAGAGTTTCCTACTGCTGTTTTTAAAAAGTTAAGTGTCTAATCTACATTTATGTCACATGTGCTCTCTAATTTCTTTGTTTGACACCTCTTTAACAAGACAGGGCCTAAAACAAGCATCCTGCAGCAGAAGTACGTCAATCCCTGTCCAACTGCTGTACCTCAGCGTTCAGTGCCTACTGTTTTACTGGAAGATGTGAGAGTTGCTGCTGTACATAGAGATTTTTTCAGAGTACGGCCTTGAGGGAATGGAAAGTGCAGATGGTTTAAGACTGAACTTAAAGATCAAAGAGAACACGGGTCACACCAGGACAAAGACACCATCAATCTGTTAAAGGGGGAGAGAGGTGGGAAAGCACCTCAGCATCTGCCTTTGGCAGCAGCTGCCAGATTTAATCATGTTTGGTATCACAAAACCCCAGCGGGTCAGCACCGCCTCCCCTCCTGCCAGACCCTGTGTGTGCACTGCACGTGTGCCCCAGGGGACCAAGACAGAGAGGTGGGGTACTTGTGAGGGTAGGACTGACATACAAGTCTCTGTACTGGTCAAAGGCATTGTTGGCTTCCACCTCCAGCTTGCGCAGGCGAGCCGAGGGCATGGCACCGTCCTCCAGGGGAGGGTCGTACTTGTTGCTCCACGGTGACCTGCCAAGGGGACAAGAAAAACAGACAGTCAGACAGGGGACAAGAAAAACAGACAGGCAGCAAGACAAACCCTGGTCACGGCCCCACGGCTGCAAGAGCTCCAGGAGCACACGGTGGGACTGCTGGGGTGTCTGTGCAGGGCCAGAGCTGGACTGATGATCCCTGTGGGTCCCTTCCAGCTCAGGAGAACCTATGGCTCTGAAGGGTTAATACTGGTGGGGCTGACCTGATCCACAGACACTGAACTTCCGGAAAAAACAAAAGGTACCCAGAGCAATCTACCTGTAAGAACTGCACCCTCCACAGCCATTTCAAACGCTGGCAAAAAGGGGACACTGAGCCCTCAAAACTCACCTGGGGAGCACTGTCTGGCTTCAGGGTTTTTCTAAACAAAAAAAAACCTCTCTTGGGTGTCAATCTGTTCCTTCTTAAACAGGCCTCAGCTGTTGCATATCAAATATTTTAAATTATTTTCATGCAAATACAAATCGATTGTGTAGTTTATTTGGGATCTGACAGTATTTGAGCCAAACACTACTGGCTATGATTAAGGTCCACATTTTCCTCCACTATTTTGCTTTGAAAAAAACTCTACCTTTAGTATAACATTAGGAAACCCTTTGACCAGTTTGAAGGATTTAACAGGGTTTGTGAAGCTGTAGGTTTTACTGCAATTTTTGCAGGTGTGAAAGAGATTTTTTTGTGCTCTTAATGAAAGATTTGGTATTAAAAGATTAATGGAACCCTTTGCCCATCTGCTTGAGGCTTTCGCAACTCCCATTCTGGAAACCTGCATTTTGCTTCTTATTTCCCTTTGGAGTAACCATATATATCACTGTTGGTTAAGGAAAGGCACCTCCACCCTTCCCCACTCCCTTCTCCCAACCCCCAGCTGCAGCACCAGGTCCCAGTGCCAGCCATAGGGAAGGGCTTTTCCTCAGTAGCCCTTTGTTACTCATTTCTCAGAAAGGCAGTGGGGCTTCACATCTGTTTGATGCAAAGCACAATGCCCAGGCTCTGCTTTGCTCCCTTCACTCCCCCTGACCACACCTGACCCGAGAGGTAGAGTTGGGAAAGTGGAATTGTTGTACCATGTCCACCCTGAGCCATGTTTTCAGGTGGTGGTTCCCATCTCGAGGGCTGTGCCCAGTCCTGACGCCCTCATTCAGGAAAGACATGGAAGGGCTGCAGAGTGTCCAGACATGGGAACAGAGCTGGGAAGGGGCTGGAGCACCAGGAGTGACTGAGAGAGCTGGGAAAGGGGCTCAGCCTGGAGCAAAGGAGGCTCAGGGGATCCTTCAGGCTCTCCACAACTCCTGGACAGGAGGGGGCAGCCAGGGGGGGGCAGGCTCTGCTCCCAGGGAACAGGGCCAGGAGGAGAGGGAACAGCCTCAAATTGTGCCAGGGGAGGGTCAGGTTGGAAATGAGGAGGAATTTCTGCCTGGAAAGGGTGGTCAGGCCTTGGCAGGGGCTGCCCAGGGAGGTGGTGGAGTCGCCATCCCTGGAGGTGTCCAAGGAAGGCCTGGAGGTGGCACTCAGAGCTCTGGGCTGGGGACAAGGTGGGGATCAGGCACAGCTTGGACTCAATCATCTTGGAGGTCTTTTCCAACTTTAGTAACTGTGATTTTAAACTGTTGCTTAAGACATGGTTGCTTGGGAGCAGACTCAGCCACAACACAGAAACACAGGACGGATCAGGCTGGAAGGGACCACAGTGGCTCATCTGGTGCCACCTCCCTGCTCCTGCAGGGTCAGCCCAGAGCACATGGCACAGGACTGTGTCCAGACAGTTCTGGAACATCCCCAGTGAGTGAGACTCCACAGTTCCTCTGGGCAATCTGTTCCAGAGTGTGTAAAGAAGTTCTTCCTCATGTTCCAGTGGAACTTCCTGGCCATCAGTCCCTGCCCGTTCCTCTTGTCCCGTTGCTGAGCCCCACGGAGCAGAGCCCGGGCCATGCTCTGCCTCTCCCTGCAGACACCGACAGGCAGGGATGAGGTCCCCTCTTAGCTGCTTTGTTACCCCTTTACCCAAAATCTCTGAAATCTGGAAGACATTCACACAAAAATCGCCAGGTGTTACCAAGGTTTCCCAAATGGCTCAACTACACCAAACCGAGCAGAGAACGCCTGCACAACCACCATGAGATGCTTTAATTGCAAACATCAGGTGTCCCAGCAGCTTGTGGCATTTTCATCCCATTCCACTTGGAGCCAGCAGCGACTTTACCAAGAAAAATAACTTCAAACCAAACCCTGTATTTTCTATTTTTGTGGAAGAGCACTTACAACACATTTAAACACTTAACTGGAGGCTATTTGAAGAAAGATGGACAAGCACTTAAATTTCAGAAGTCAGACCTCTAATTTCCCCAAAAGAAAACAGTTTGTGTTTCAGCTAACAGGTTTCAGTGTTGTTGGTCCCAAATTCCCCATAAGGATTCCATTTAACAGAGTGATCAAACGCACTTTGAGTGGAAATGTATGGACAAAGTCAGGGACCTTGAAGTCTAATATTAAAAAAAAATAATTAATAAAAGCTCTGCCTTCACAATGTGGATTCCATGACTGTTTGACATCCCTCACAAACCTCTGTTATTCCAGGAACACTCACAGAAGTGCCTGTGAGACTCTCAGTTAATAATGCAGCAGTTAATAATGCGAAGAAAATTCAAATTCTCTATTTATGAAGATCCAAGGAGACTTAAAAATCCACCTTCTGGTCTGATCCATGTTCATCATGGACCAAACCAAGTCTGTCTAAATATAAGGAAAGACTGAACTATGATGGGCTAAGCATTAGGGTACTCACTTCCCAAAGGAGCTTATTTTCCAAGCAAATTCCCAGTCAAATTGTAAAGACTCTCAAAAAACCCAGCCCTATAAAACTGGATCCCCAGTGAGAAAGTCTGACTACCCAGCCCCACCTTTCCTGACGAAAGAGAATGAGGCTCAGTTGTCCACAGAATGCTTTGAAATCCTTGGATTAGTATTCAAAGAAATGGAATTAGCAAGCTGTCCAACATGAAGAAAAGGTGTTTCGTTTGGAGTGTGCAGGAATTGGGGATACAGCACGTTGCAGACAGGGAACAGGATTTCCTGGGACTTCCAATCAAGCTTGCACTTCTGAAAAATGTTTGTGGAAATATCAAAAGCTTTTAAAAACCCAGTGAACTCCTCCTAGGTTTTGGCCTAATTGATTAAATTAGTGGAAGAGTAACAACTGGGGATTTTACAAGGTACGAAGGAGTGTCTGGACACAGGCACAGAATGGGATTAACATGCACAGGGCAGTGCTGCTGGGCTTTCAAAGGCTTCGGCTGTGTGCTGAAGGGAAAAATTTATTTCATGAATCAAGAGGTGGGACCAATCAATTCCAGAAGGAAGAATCACTTAAATCCTGAATCAAAAGCCTTACGGAACAGGATTCTTCAATGCCAGCAATTAACACATGGTGCCTGTTCTAGAGGAACAAATGAAAGAGCTTTTCTGAAACCTCATTACTTAAGAAGTCCTGAAAATTTCAAAGTGATTTTAAAAACTAAATTCCTTCTGCTTCCTTGTAATTATTTAAATACCTTCGCAGGAAGAGACAGAGCAAATTTCAGAGGCAAGTGTGATGCTGACCTTAGAAAAAGGGCTGTCATGTGCCCTAATTAAACACAGGGGGTTATTAGTGATTGCACCATGTCCCATTATTGTCTAACCAGTGCCTTTTCCAGTTCCCCGTGGCTCTGGTGATTGATGTCCATGTCAACAGCCCAAAGAGGATGCAAGAAACATCACAACCACAGGGAGAAAGCATCTCTTGAAAGATCCACAAAAAATTCAGGACCTAATCCCTTCTCTTGCATCTGCCAGAGGGGCTGTGTGGGTACGTCTTGTGGTGGGGGCAGAAGCTGTAAAACCCTATCTTATCTATTAATTCAGAACTGATTAAATGCACGTAGCTGCTAATGTAGATCTGATCAACTGGGACACACACACAATGTGAAATGCTTTTAAAAGGCATCAGGCTCTTCTGTAGAAAGTTTAAAGTGTTTCTAAATATGAGACCAACACCCTGAAGAACACGGGTGACCCTTCACCTTCCAGTCCTGCTCACTGCTTGGCCCTCTGCAGTAGGTTACATTTAAAACAACCCATTATGATTTACATTCAGCCACGATCTAGAGGCACTGTCAAACTCTGCATCCATTCTCATTCTCCATCTCCTGTTTCCAGGACAAAATGAATCTCAGCATGTTCTCTGTGTAAATCATCTACACACAGATGTCCTGCAACTCAAAACAACTGAACCAATTCATCTGGAATCCTTTACAAGCTCACCTGCTTCTGCAGTGATGCCTGAGCCTGAGCCAAAGAAAAAAGATTTCTTAAAATATTCTCTGAAATTCCACTTTGAAACACAAGTCTTGAAACATTCTGGCCAGATGAATGTAAAATGCCACAGCAAATGTGCACAGAGCTAAGCAAGATTATTACTGGAGATAGTTCCAGGCACTACAAATGTAAATTACTGCACTGAAGCTACAAGAGAGACAGGTGGAAGCTTCAGAATCATCTCCAGAAGCAGCAGGACAGCTGAGCTGGTAATTCAGGGCAGGAGATGAATGGGGTCATAACCTCACAGCCCAGCACCCTTCATTAAGGAAAAGAATAAAAGTGCTGCAATATTCACAAAGGTTTCTGGACTGTAAGCTCGTGATTCTTAATGAAATATTTGGAACTATGCCACTGTCACTACAGCCATTAAGGAAAGTCAGGCAATGTGAGAAAGGGAGGGGATAATTAAAACATAAATTAAAAACATCATCCTAATGGCAATGTAGAGTAAAAAAAAAAACATTAAAAGAGAGACTGTCTTCAAAGTGACAGCCAAAACACTGAAACCTCGTGGTACCATTCCAGTATTACAGCTCCTTCAACTTCAAAATTAATTATATTGTAATTACACACAGCTTATAGGGTTCAAATATTTTCATTGTTTTTGTCTACAGTCCTCAGAATAAATCAGCTATTTTGGTAGACAGGGATTCCTTTCCTTTGCCAAAAACTTGGGCCAAGATTTTCAAACAGAACTAATGACACTGAGTCCAAAGTCAGAGTCAATTCCTTGCAAAACATGAGTGAAAGAGCCTTTCCCAGCTGGCAAATCCACCCTCTTTTGCACAAGCAGAAGATGATTTTGTTTAAACTCACTGCATGCATCATCTCTTTTCTATCATTATCCATTCCAGAGATTTTATAACCTTGCAATGGTCTAATTTCATATCAAGGCCACTTCTGCTAGAGAACTGACTGGTTTTAATTCAGAGTACAGAACACAAAGAGAAATACATCAGTCATCCCTTTAACAAGATAGCTACAGCACATTTTAGGCTCTGTATCTTTAAATGACTGATTTTTTTTGGCTGAAAATAAGAGGGAGAAGGGCCTGCAATACCTTTACAAGGCCCTCATTTACAAAGCACCACAGCCCCTTGCTCTGTGTGGAAACTCACCTGTACGAGTCCCCATCTCTGTTGTAGTCACACAATAGATAATCTTTTCCTACCACTTTGTCTCGTGCAATCTTCAAAGGCTGATCCACAGAGGAGAGGAGATCTTCACACAGGCTTGGGACCTGAGGGATGGGAGAAAATAACAGGCAGGGAAGAAAGGACAACACGTTAAGGTTAAAAGGCACCCCTAAGAACAGATTTTGTTATTAACAGCCCACATCTGTCCCAAAGCCAAAACTCTCAAAAAAACAAACAAACAAACAAGCAGCACTTCAGTTACAACACATTCCTATGCTCCCACTTCCAATAATTTCATATTTAATTACCCAACCACTGGTGTGGTCCAGCACACTTCAACATGCACATGCTCCGTGTTCGCTCTGTGCCAAAGCCAGCCAGGAAAGCAATTGTCCAGAACTGATGGAAAAAGCTAAATATTTACAGTGGAGTGGAAACGAGGGAGCTGCTAAAGGAATACACCATCCATACGCTGAATTGTGTTTGTCCCCAGCCCCCACTCGAGGCTGAGTTTAGAAGAGTTTCCAGGCAAGTGGCCAAGCATGACCATGCTGGCTCATGAAAATCCACGTGTCTGTATCCGTGTCAAACCCAACACACCTCCTGCACAGGTTGCTTTTAAGGGATCCAGAACCCCAACTGCCTCCCTGCCCTGCACGTGGAGAGAGACCAGCTCTGCTTTCAAAGAGGCAGAGAGATGAGACTCCATCTCCCCTGCACACACTCGAGGTAATGTGCAGCCTTGTGCCCCAATCCATCCCAGGGACCACCAACAAATCATTCCTGCAGTTGTCATTATTAAACAATTAGTGTATTGTGTGTTTCCCACTGGAAAAACACTCCAGATTTCACTGCAAGAGAAATGGACTAAAGCAAAACGCCCTTTCCCAAAAACACAACAGGACACAGGACAACTGGTAAGTTCTTGAAGAGATTGGTGACAACATGCTAATAAAATAATAAAAGAAATAACCAGTGTGGAATCTCTTCTGCATTTCACTCCACATCACACAGATGAAAACTTGACTGAGAACACAAGGACAAAAGGCAATCAAGAGCAAAATTAATCATGAAGTGACGAATTCACAACTTAAAAGAAAAGGGAAAGGAGGAAGGAATAAACAAAACATGGAAATGTGTGCTTTCTTCTCTCCAAGCCCCTGATTCAGTGAATGGATTAGTATTGTTTCAAAGGAAAGAAACCTAAAAGAGAAAAAGCAAATCTGGGATGCAACAGCCCTGAAACAATTTTAATGCACTAGATGGGACCTAAGAAATCAAACTGCCTGAAACAAAAACATTCCTAATCCCAAGTACAAGGCAGTATCATACAGAGGATGACAGCCAGAGTGAGCAGGGACACACATAAACTGATGTGAATGTGAAAGATCAAAAAAACCCCTAAGTGGCAAATAATAAAACAAGCTGCAGCTGCCCCATCCCTGGAAGCGTCCAAGGCCAGGTTGGACAGGGCTTGGAGCAGCCTGGTCTAGTGGAAGGTGTCCCTGCCAGGCAGGGGTGGAACTGATGAGCCTTAAGGTCCCTCTAACCCAAACCATTCCATTATTCTAAGATGTGGCCAACAAGTGATGTAACACCCAACCCACACAATCAACCCTTAAACACACAAAAAATTATGAGGTAAACCAAGACATGGTTGGTAAGGTGCTGAAAAAGCTGAAATGTTAGTTTGAGTGATTTTACTTCAATCTCTACACACTGTAGCATGGCCATGAGTGAGAACTGCAGAGCCCAGACCAAGAGCAGGGCAGTTCAGGATTCAAAACAGCTCGGGGCTCTCACAGGAGTCCATTGTTTGATACCTGCACACTTGGCTGAAGAGGCCTCAAAACCATGACAAATTCCCTGAGTAAACAGAAGTGGACAGGAAGTAGCAGCTTTTAGGGAAATCTTTCCTTTTCCTGAGAACAGACAACCCTAACACCCTCTGGAGCTGATCCAAACCAGCAGTGTCCTGGCAAAAGTGAAATGATGTATCCATGTCCATGGGCTCGTCTGGTTCCACTTTGTCCCTTCCTTCTCTTCCCCATTAACCATTAATTCTGGGCTGACTCTCCAGGCCGACTGCATCACCTTCAGATCCAGCACAGGCAGCCCAGAGCACCTCAGCACTGGGAGCTGCTCCCAGCTGGTTCTGTAGGGTGACCAGCAGAAGAGATCCATCCCTTCCTCCTGGCTGCTCTTTGGCCAGGAGCCCATCTGCAGAGAGAGAAATGCCCAGGAACAGACTCCTCGCTCTGACCTGTATTTAGGATGAGTAATAGTGATGAAAACAGAACTGGGGGGAAAGTGGTGTTTTCCCAACCTCTCTGTTTCCATTCCATTTCTTTGGGAACAGCCCTTACATGTGTGGTAAGCGAGCACGAGAGGTCTCACTGTGCAATCCTTCAACCCAAATATCCACACAAACCGTCTGCACAAGAAACCCCAAACCCAGGCAGAGTCAACTCTCTGCAGAAAAGCTGAATTTATACCGCTTACAAAAAACCCCACAAAAATAACTTTTAGATTTAAGAACAGAACACGCCTGGTATGGGGTTTCTGTACAGCTCGGAGCACAATCCTGTATTGACCAGAAGGAACTCGTAACACATTGTTTTTAAGACACAATCTAATGAACTAAACTCCTCTCTGGGTGATTCAGTAACAAACATTCATGAGCAGGGTCACTTTCCCAGTTTCTGAGGGCTGTGGTTATTCCTTGAGCCGTAACAGTGACCGCTTTCTGTCACACACTTGCTAGAACACAACACTGCGCTGTAGCACAACCCTCCACGGTAACAAGAAGCTGCACGTCCTCTGGCTCCGTGGTAGACACTCCACAGCACTGCAGGCAATCTATTCTTTTCCCCTTCTCTTCTTTCAGAAAAAAAGCAGAAGAAAACCCACGCAAACTACTTCAGAAATATTAGAAAATTTCAACAGCATTTATAAAAAGAACAGATATTCCAGATGATGGAACTACTCATGTAATTCCAATTCCTGGAAAAGCACCCAAGTGTGGCACAGTTACCCCAAGAACACAATTTTTATATCTTTTATTACATCCATCTTCAACAGCTGCTGTACTTCCTAAGAATGAATTTACAAATTTTTGCACATTGCTCTTCCTCTCCTACTCTAAAAAACTGCTTGCAAGGCAAGGCAGTAATTTGAACACAGTAATCACAGGTTTAAACGCTTCAGCTCCATGTTCATGAGATTATTTGACTCCTTGTGAATTTAGGTCCTTCAGATTCTTCTCCATGTCAAGTACTGAACCTTCCCAAAGCATTTAAAATCCTGCTGTGTACATTCAGACCCTTGCAGAATTCAGTTTGTCTTCTGATCCCAGCAAAGACAACTCTGCTTAGAAGGCAACTGATCCTCTGAGTTTTCAGCCTCAAACAGGAGATTTGCATTGTTAATTTTTCTTATTAAGCTTGTTCTATGTTAACTGAAGAGCCAAAACTCACTCAGGTGCCTGAGCACGTATCTCCAGCAGTCATTACATGGGGAATTTTGACTTAAATTTAGAAACACAAGAATTAAACCACTTCTCAGGCCAAACTGAAATGCCAAAGCAGAGGTTTTGTCCAATTCATCACTGCACTGTAAATAAACATCACTGTGATGCAAACATTGGAGGATGAGGGTTGTTTTATAAGCAAATACTAGGCTCCAATCTTTGTTCTGACACAAGTTTTTCCCACTCTAAGCAGTGGAAGGTCACATGCAGAACACAATCTGCACCTTGTATCTTTAGCTAAAGGAGCGTTAATGTCCCTCGACCCTAATGCCCCCATGTTCCCCCAGAGCACTTCTCACTCATCTCTTCTGGCTCGGGGTAGTTGTGAAGCAAGACCACCCTCAGTGTAAATCAGAAGAGAAAAAGAGAAGCATGTCTGGGGCTCAGCCTGGAGGGAACAGCAGCATCATTCAGAAGCAACAGGGCACTGTGTTTGGGGGATATTTTTTTCCAAGGAGATACACAATGGACGTGTAGTACAGAGGAAAGAAAACCTGAATGAGAAGTGAGGGAAACATGTCAAACAAGGATCCTGTTGTCCTGCGTAACCGAATTCTCCAGCAGAGCTGCCCAGGTATGTGGATAGTGTTTTAATTAGGCCACAGCTCTGCTATCAAGACAAATAAGCACTTGTGCCAAAGTGAAAACTGTACACTTTTTGGAGTAGCTAACCTCAATCATTCCTTCTGGACTCACTTCTTGGTTAAAGGAGTTTATTAGCAACTGAAAAATTGCTTCTGGATTATTTTTTAAAATATTATTAAAAAAGCATCTAAAACAAGCATCTGAAAAAAAACATCCATAGAGGAAAGAGGAATAATACCTCAGGTCTCCACGTCTTACACACCCTCCCCATCCTTGCTTTGATCACACGGAATTGCATCAAATTCTGCACCTCACCCGCTCAGAGCAGTCAATATTTTGGCATAGTAGCCACTCAAGTTGAGTACACCCAGGTGGCTGTTTTCTTCTACAGCCACCTTCTTCTACAGATGAAATGTATCACGACTACCATTGAAACAGCAGTATTCCTGGTGTAACAGTCCTCAGGAATAGTCTTTTTCCATATTTATTCAGAGGTCAGTGCTACTGGCCTCCACAGAAAGTTTACACTCTGGAAAATATAGCTAAATGCAGCAAAATGAAAGATTATAGGTTTTTTTCCTCAAAGAAGCAGAAGGAATAAGGTGGAATGGCTTCAAACTGAAAGAGAGAAGTTTAGATTGGAAATTAGAAAGAAATTCTTCCCTGTGAGGGTGGGGAAGCTCTGGCACAGGGTGCCCAGAGAAGCTGGGGCTGCCCCATACCTGGAAGTGTCCAAGGCCAGGTTGGATGGGGCTTGGAGCAACCTGGGATAATGGAAGGTGTCCCTGCCCATGGACTAAATGAGCTTTCAGGTCCCTTCCAACTCAAACAGTTCAATAATTCTGGTAAGACAAAGAAAACTTCAATTTGTGAAGGAGTCATTCAGATCCAACTGTGCTTTGAATCTGCAACATGCAGGTATCTGAAAACGCAAGTGACGAGGGAAGTTTTCAATTAAAAGCCCCATCCCAACAGGAAAGCAAGTGTTTTAATTGCATGTGAATTTTTAACATCACAGAAGGACAGGAGCACTGCTCCCATCGCTTGGGGAAATTGCACCAATGCAAAGAAGAACCCATGGAAGCTCCCTGGCCCTCTTACAAAATAACCCTTCTGGCACACAATCCACCTCCACCTTGGATCCTTCCCCTTCAGGACATCATCTAATAAAATATTATTATGATGTTTCTGAGTCATTCCACAGGCTCAGAACTTCCTGTTCCTGCAGAAGGCAGACGTGGCCTAGCAGATGTTGTGGAAACTCAACAAGGAAGCCTGGCTCCACTCATCTTGGGCCTAAAACCACCAGTAAAGTCACTCCCACAAATCCACATATTGCTAAAACTTAATTTGATTCATCACACGTCCAAAGGCCACACAATCATCAAGCTTTGCTTATTAAATAACACTTAAACGAACTTTTGTGTTCAGACCAGATGTAATTGATACTGGAAATGGCTCAGCATTACTCATGTATTTGCACTGAATTCCAGCACTGCAAGAACTGGCAGAACAAAAATTAAACCTAATCACCTATTCTGGAAAAAAACTAATGTTAACAAGGCTGGAGATCCAGGTTTGTCTAGTTAACAATGTCACAGCAGAAATGTCACATTAATTACAGAATGTTTTAATTCAGCTCGAGGAACTACATTTTAAAAGGTGACAACCGTTCATAAAACAGGATCTTGGCTTTCTTTCTGTGCTTTGCTGGATGAAACATAGGGCTTTTGCTGAATTCTCCATTCTGAGAAACAAAAGGCAGCCATCTGGCAGGCACAGCCAGAGTGCCTTGGACTGTGACTAGTGACCTGCAGGTGAAGGCTCCTGTATCTCATTACCAGTCCCCAGTCCCGGGAGCCATCACAGCATATCAATATCTTGGGAAGCCCTGACTACTTGTGTCAGGAGTCCAGCTGGTGATGGAGATATCCAGCAACAATTTAGGGATATGCAGGGTATACCCTCTCCAGTGATGTTTTTCTAACCCAGATTTTCACCCCATCCTTAGAAGAGGTTAGGTAGGTTTCTGACTAGGATTCAAGCTCACTGAGTGATCCTCACACACACTCCCTTCAGAAGATATTTAAACAAATTTTAACACCAGCACTGCAGTGGCAGGAGCCAGGAAGACAAAAAGGCTTAAAAGACAAGGAGTAAAGTGGTATGAGGCCAGAATTGAAATACCCTTTTCCAATCTCATGCCAGGAAGTGGAGTTGCTAGTTCTAAGACAAGCATTGCATTAACAATTTACACATATTAATTGCTATCTCCAACTACCATCAAGATATCCAGAGATAATCTCTGCTATTTGGAAAAGCTCCTATTTACAGCCACTCACCAAATGGAAAAACTGGCTCTCAACGACCGCAAATTTGTCCAGGAAGCCAGAGCCCCTTTCTTTAGCCAATAATCCTTGTGTTTAGAAACCTGACTGGCTGCTGGTGGCTGGGAGCTCAAACCACAGGTCAGCAAGTCCAGGGAGAATAGCAAGTCCAAGACTCAGCTTTGAGCCCACAAGGCTGTCAACACACTTCTGTTTCCACCACCTTCTTTTCAGCTTTCACTAGATCTGATTTTTTTGTTTTAAACATCTTCCTCACCAGACGTTCAGCAGGCCATCTGCATTCAATTACTTTATCTCTCCCCTCGATGCCACAGTGCTCAGGCTCCTGGATTCCACATACAAAAAGCTCCAGTCACACTCTCTCACGTTCTTTATGATCTGTGCAGTCCAAGCAATGCAGTTTGCCTGGGGGCAGATTCTGTAGCTTCATATATCTTCAGTCACTGAAGGCATGCAAGCAGATTTGGGACTTGCTTGACGCTCACATGAAGCAACGTCCTGAATTGTGTTCAAATATTTCAAAATCAGAAGATTATACATTTTAAGATTCATCACTCTGGGACTTTATAAAAGGTAACACTTTCTACCAAAAATACTTCAATATTCCCCTGTGATGAGAAAGCAGAGCTTATCACCTCCCAGATCTTTAATTGCAAACAGAGCCTTAAAAAATAACCAGGAAAGTTACTGACTGCTGTGTCTATAAAAAACTCTCACTTTAATTCCTCCATGGCAGCATTACTTGGTTCTGACATTCGAGAAAGCTTTTACTTTTGGGAATGAGTGTTGTTTCAGTACCAGTCTTACTGGGAGAAGAGAGGGAGAGAGCTGTGGCTGTGAGCAAACATTCCCCTCCTGCTGAGTCTGTCTGTTCTGTAAGGATGATTCTCTGTCCCGAACTCATGCCAGCCATCTGATTTCCCCAAGTCAGCTAGATTTTTCATCTAATTTATATTATACACACGCAGGCTAATATGCCAATTGAACACTCAGCAGGAAATTTGTATTTACTAAAGGAACCTGTTTAACTTCCCCAAGACTGAGAGTGCATCAACTTCTACACCCAAGTCCCAGCCATCAAGGCAACCCTGCTACAGATCCATTATTTGCTGCACATGGCCCACAAGCACAACAAGCCCAGCTTCCACCTTCCACCTTTTCCAAGATGCAGCCCTCTAAGACACGTCAGTGAAGCTGTCTTGCAGAAAATACCCCAAAAGGACTCTGGAGGCTGCGACCCCAGGTATCTCTCACTCACCTGTCCTGTGCAGCCAAGGTGTCCTAGGAAGGGACCCTCCACAGCAGCACTGCCCAGAAGCTGATCATTTTTTGGGATTTCTCTTGGAAAGAACACAGCTGAACGAACATACAGAGGGCTGACTTACTGTACAACTGATCTTAAGAGAAAGAAAACAGGAGGACAATTCCCTTGGGATTGTTCTGACCTTTCAGGATGAGATGCTGGCCACTCAGAAGCAAGCTCTACCAGCTTCCCTCCCTCACGCCTCGTGCTGCTCAGCGTGACTTTCATGAGCCAAACAAAACCTCACCCTCAATTGATACCAGGAAACATTTCCATCCAGAGAACACCCTCATGTTCTCCTTCCAGCAAGTGATGAGAACAGACTTTCATGAGAAGCACAGTGAATCAACAGCAGGAACTCCTGGACAATGTGAGGCAGTAAGGAGTTGACACAGCATATATGTGACACAATTAAGATCTGCATTAATGCTCCAATAGAATTCACAGAATAATTTAGGTTGGAAAAGACCTCTAAGATCATCAAATCCAACCTCTGACTTGGAGCACCTTCAAGACAAACCCATTCAAGAGCAGTGCAATCACTTTTCTCTACTTTTTCGGGAACTTCCTTACAGCTCGGACTTGGCCCACAGGTAGATGCTTCAAGGCTCCCAGTTTCCAGAGAAGCTCCATTGAAAATTATTCCAATTTAAATTAGTTGTCCTTAAAAACGTATGTGCCTACAGTAAACTCTCTCTGTAGAGATTTAGAAGTCCTCTTGCGCATTCTGAGAGCCTCTGAGTTGCGGATTTACAAATAATGACTGAATCCCAAGCAGAGCATTCCATGCCAAGGCCCATTTCCAGCATCATGCACAGCTTCTTTCAGGCAGGACTTCTGGAGGGCTGTGATTGACGTGGTCTCTAATGAACTCTAATTGAAGCCTCGGCAGTCTGAAAAACCCAACAACAGATGTGGTGAAAGGGCAAACCACAAACTGTTTTGCTAATGAATGAAAAGTGTCTGGGCTGATGAGGGCCAGTGACCCAAAAATTCTCTTCTTCCACCCACCCTTTTATTTCATGTTCATGTTTGGGCCCTCTCCCTTGTCAGCACAACACTTGGGGGCAGTCACGGACAGCCCAGGATAGTCATGAACAGTCCTGGACATACTCCAGATGGGGACCAAGATGCTCTTTTATGAGAAACAAGCAGCAGAACATGAATAGAGTAAGAGGGACCTCAGGGAGAGAATCTGGTGTGGTTATCCTTCCCAGCAGGAATACCAGTCTAGGAGTGGTTTTAAACAGCCAGAGGGCAGGGTTAGATGGGATATTAGGAAGAAATCCTTCCCTGTGAGGGTGGGGAGGCCCTAGCACAGGCTGCCCAGAGAAGCTGTGGTTGCCCCATCCTTGGAAGTGTCCAAGGCCAGGTTGGACGGGGCTTGGAGCAACCTGGGATAGTAGAAGGTGTCCCTGCTCACGACAGGGGGTGGAACAGGATGAGCTTTAAGGTCCCTCTCAACCCAAACCATTCTGGGATTCTAGGAAGGAGACACCACTTTCTCACTGTGTTAGTTTTGGAAAACCTTTTACATACGAAGACATTTCTAAGTCATCTTCTCTCCTTTCAAAGGATCTTAAGCAAGTAGCAATCATCAGTCTGGAGATCAAGTCCTATAAAAAGTCCATGGCAAACTGAGCTGCAAACAGACTTCAAGTAATACGTGAAAGTTCACACCAAATATTGACATGAGCCTCTGCTTCACACCCACTCCACTGTGGCAGTGGAATGAGCAAGGAAACCCAGAACAAGGAAAAGAAGTCAGGGTACCATCTTTTAAAGTTCTATTCCAGGTTTAATGAACCTGCTCATGCTCATCGTGCATTCGAAGTTTGACCTTTGCTTCAAGGAGGTCATTGTCTGGTGATGGGACAAGAAGCAGAATCAAAACACCAGTTGTAAAGGTTTTGATGAAATTTGCCAAAAACGGTCAAAAAACTATTTGCTCAAGTCTGGCTTATGATGTTTCTGGAACTACTGCAGGTGGCAGAGCACACTGCTGTTGCCTTACCAGTGCAGGCTTCAGCGGCCAGGTTGAGAGTGGCTGCAGAACAGCTCTACAGGTGTCACAACAATAAAGAAATCGTACTCGATCTAACAAATTATTTCATCTCTGCCCCAGAGGAGGGACTGCAATGCCTCATGTGGGAGTCACAGACCCTCCTCCTAACAAGCATCAAACTGGTCTGGTTCGTGTTACACTGGAGTATGAAAAGAAGCCCAGTGAGTGTGTTGCTGATGGAAAGCATGTAGAGCACTAATGACGACCATCCCAAAGTAATTCCAACATTTAGAGGCATCCAGCAATTTTCTGAGTCATTAAAAAACCTCATACCAATTACATAGTCAAGCTTGCCACGGCTTCCCAAACAACTCCTTGTTTTGAGTGGTCCTGGGAGCTGCTCAAACCCCGATATCCGCTCTGTCCTCCCAATTTCATCAGAAAACCAACCACGTCACACCAGATCAGATCAATGATTTAGTTACTTGTGTCCTACCTCCAGCAACAGCCACAAAAGTGATGCTTTGGGTTGCCAAGAGTTTCGGTGGCACAGATGTAGCCAATTACTAAATGGTTTCAAGAAAGAGAAATAATCCCTTCCCTCAGGGAATAATTTCTTTCCTGACCCCAAGAGCTTTCTCACCTGTACCTTGGCTTGTGTAACTAAAAGAAGTATTTAGAGTTTGACAAATTTAAGTCAGCCACACCAGCTTCAGCACCACTTAGGAACAGACACTCCCAACCGAACCTTTACCTGGTGAGCAGCACAAATTTAAAAACTTAGGTCAGAAATAAGCCAGGTAGTTAGACTGGACAATAGAAACAAGTTTTCCCACTAGTTGACTCTGTGTAGATTAAATCCATATTTCAATAATATCTTCAGTTACCCCAGAGGCAACTGTTCCATACAGTTTTAAGGGACAGTTGGCACTAACCAGGTTAGAGCCCAAATGTGCATCACAGGATGTGCAACTTGTAATGAGCCTAGGAATCCTTCTTAAGTTAGTTTTCTTCACTAGCAGTGTGTAAAGGATAACAAAGGTTCCAGGGACAAGCAGAAAAAAGGCCTCAGGCACAAGATGGTTGGTCAGGTTTGGTTTTTGACGATGGACTGCAGAATACCTGATAGAGCATAAACTATAAATAGGTTTGGGAGTTCTCCAGACACCCAGACATTCTCAGCAGTGTCTTTGAAGCGTGTGGGGCAGCCCAGCCATGGCACCTCCCACAGCTCCACACACCAGGTTATCAGGAGATAATACCCAGGTACAAGGGCCTGCATCCATCTGTACACACTGTCCCAAATTCAAACAACAGCCTCCGACCTGGCAATGAGTTCACCAAGAGAGCTGCTAATGCCCCTTCATCCCAAAGTGTCCCTGCACACACAACCTGCTGCCTTGCCCAAAACAAACATGGATTCCTGATGTTACTTGGGCAACTGTTGTTTGTTCAACCTTGAGAAAAGACAAGGGGACAAACAAATCACCACACCTTCAAGATGCCTCAGAAGAAGTTCCTTTGGCAGGCCTTTGTCACTGCCACTTCTTGGCATAGCACCCAGTACTCACCAAGTCAATGAGGTCACTGAGATTCTTCTCTATCTGCTGCGGAGGCAGACGCCTCATCAAATCCAAGGCACAATCCAGCTGCTGGTCACTCTGCAGGAACAAGAAGAGTCCTCAGTCACAAGGTGGACAGGTAGCACAACACACAGCTCCTAGTTTTCAGCAGCAGCACACTGTGCATTAATACAAATCAAATTCAGTACATTTGACTGGGGATTATTGACTTGGCAATTTAACACCGTGCAGTTGACGGAAAGGAGTCCAGTCCTTCCCTCATCAAAAACTGCTTCCAGAGTTTGTGTAAGTGTTTAATGTGCTGTTTTTCCACACTATCTCAATAATAACCTGCGTTAGGGAACTGAAAGCTCCCTTCCCCAAAGCAGGTTTAACACTTCCTCATTTGCACTGATCCGCTTGAGATAACCAGCATCCTAGACAAATCCTGTTCCAACTCAGTACTCCCTCTCTCCCCTGCAGCTTTATCAGAAAACCAGAATGAAACACAGACACAAAACATTATCCATTATTTCCTTCTTCCCACAGAACACACACCAAAAGCTGCCTGTACCTAAGAAATCAGGGACAACAATTACTTAGAGAAATCACAGTAACATTCTCCAAAAGGCTCATTGCAGCTGGTCTCACACCAATTCTGACACAAAAAACCATCCTTAAACTCCACTTCGGAGTTAGAAAATGTGTCCCAGACACTGAGGAGTGTGAACCGTGGTCCTGACATAACCTTTAGCTGTCCTTCTCTCCAACAGACCCAAACAGACACTTCCCTGCAAGCCCAACAACACCCAAAATCTGCACAAGTTCCTTTGATCACAGGTCAGGTGAAGCACAACCAGTTTGTTTTCACTGCTCCTCCCTCCCATTTCTCTTTGCCACTTCCAGCCACCCAAATCCAAAAAGTTCAGCTTTAATTTCACCCTCCTGTGTTCTTCCAAGCTCCAGAAGCTTTATTTAAAAACAGCTTCAGTACTAAGACAGTTTCATTATCACGTTATTCACCACAGGAGCCCCCAGGACAGGGAGAAACAAGAAGAAAGTTTCCTGCAATTAAGCTAAACCTTCAGAAAGAGCGAAAGAGGGAGCACTCAGTTTAGTGGACATCCATTAGAAAGCCACTCACTAGACATCCAGGAGAAAGGGAACTACTCACTTTTTGCTACTAAACTCAGTCCTCAGGGAAAGACACTCTTTAGGTGGCTTCTGCCTGCCCAGCTCCTGCCACCCAGCCCAGGCAGGGGATCTCTCTTCCCAAGCACTGTCTTTACCTCCTGCTAGCTCTTATGTCCAGGAAGGAAAGCTGGCACATGGTCACAAGGTTGTGCTCCTCACTTGTGGGAACACTTACAGAAGTGCTCCATCCTCCTCTGCCAGCTGGAATTGTTTAAAAGACAAAAAAGCCTAGGGAAGGATGTTAAAAACCACCACTAAAGCTGCAACCTCAGAGTAAGTGTTTCAGAATGAGGCAATTTGGAAATAAAATACACTGAATGAAGGAGAATCTACATTTGCAGTGTTTATGGATTAACCAAGAGAACTTGGAGTGACCATTTTTATACCAGTATATTCAATAACAACTGTAAAAGACACAAGCAGGATTGTTCAGGGCAGAGATGCTCCAAGGGGTTCAGACACAGCTGACATACATGGCTGTGTGCAATGGAAAAACAAAAATAACCAGGCACATACTAACAGCGTAATTCCCTGGTAGCCAGGTGTAAAAGCAGGGCTGAGCAGCAGGACTCCTCAGTTTCTTGCAGAGCATTTAGGTAATTAAACAGCTTGCCAGTAGATCTCTTGAAGTACCAATATAAAAGCAGGTTCTGCTGTAGTTCTGTGCCTAAATCCATGGTTATACAGTCACTTTAATCCAGCATAAATTCGGCTGGAATGGTCAAAAAGGCAACACAAAACTGGCAGATTACGGTGCAAAGTGGTACCGTGGGGTGCCGGATACATCTGGTACGTCCTATTTCAGAATTGGACAGGGAATTTCTACCAGGATCTTTTGCTTCTCGGTCTTTCACTGGGTGAAGCTTCAAAAACCAGGTGTGTGTTCAAACCTTTGGTTCCAGACCTCTGCCCAGCTGGAATGGATGGAGCAGCTGTAGGCACTGGCACAGAGAGGCAGGAACCACATCCAAGGCACCAGAACCAGCAGCACACAGTTCCCTGGTTTCCTAGGAGGTGAACACTCCCAGGCATATGCTGCCACTGCAGTTTTGAGAGTGGCACGTTACTAGCGGTGCTGAAACTCCTCCCAGGCCTTCACACAACTGTGTGAGAGGAAGGTGCTTGTGGAGAACTCAGGACATGTGTCACCTACTTCTTTCAACTTCACCTGTCCTGGATTTCCACTTAATTCTCTTGTAAAATCACATATTGAAGGCCAGGTTTCCTAGCAGACCTCCAGACAAAACATTTCCATGGAGTTTTTGCCTCCACCCAAGGAGAGGCTCAAGAAGCCCTGCTCTCTGAGCAGGTGATCAGATAGGCTGTCTCCCAGGCGAGGCTGCTCCCAAAGCCAAGCTCTTTGAGCTTGCAGGACTTAATGAGCTCAGTGTTTACTTGATAGAAGGTCGTTTCGCACTATTTCTGTTTCATCCAGCCAGAACTCCTGTGGAGGAGCAGGGAGTTCAGACAGAAATTCTAAATGAAGTTTTATTACAGCTGAAGTCACTGAAGGATTTAGAGATCATAGGAATCTCAAAGACTGAAAATATTAGCTTGGATGAAAGCTCTTCAGTAAGTTTCCTCTAAAGACGTTTGACTATCTAGAATCTCCACTTAAGCACCTGTTACAGCATTCCCATGGCACTACTCCAGGGAAAAAGGTTATGAGTATGTCTGTAGTAATGTTTCAGCTTCCTTTGCCTGCATCTCCTCTTCTCTTTGGTCTTTTCACTGTATTTAACTTATTTCCAAAAAGGAAGCCCTCTCACAACAGTCACAGGTCTCTGGTCATCTGGGTACTCTGCATTAAAGCTCAAATCAGAAAAAACAGTGCCAAAAATTTTTTTTTAAAGTTGTATAAATGTGCAGTTGTACAGGGGCACATCTGTGTACTTTAATTTTAAAGGCTGAGTATGGGCAGATGTCATTCAATGCAGAAAACCCAAGTAAAAATCCTCAGGAAGTTACTATAGGTATAGAAATCACAAAAATTGTAGGCACAAGGCACAGGTGTATTATGTGCTGGAATCATCAGGAATCAGGAGCTGACCCAACAGTGACACAAACCTGTGAGCAAACAGCTCCTCCTGCCACCGCCCAGGGCACCAAACCCGCCCTGCAGCCCAGGCAATAAACTCCACCAGGCCTGTATCACACTGCATAGAACTGTCACCTGATCAGTGAGTTCTTACACACCAGAATACACACCCAGAGCCTTTCCAACACCAGCACAACCAGGAACACTTCACAGAAGTGATGCTTGTTTGCTCTTTTCAACACACACCAGCACTTGGATGAGTTACTACAAGTATTTTGCACTTTTTAAATATATTTAGACATGCATTTGACTATGTACACTTACAGAAATTCACAGGCTTTATTCCCAAGTTTTGACAGCTCTCCATTGCCAGTTACCCAAGACTTAACTTATATGTCATGTTTCAGGAGGGTTTACAGAAACCTGCAGCTCTCTCCATTCCAAAGCTATTCCACTTGAAAGGAGGTAAAGGATCTCATTTAAAGCTCCCGGCCTTCCAATCAGCAGGAATTTGCTTTGTTTATCACAAAGCCCTGCGGATTTAATTCCCTGGCCTTCCCACCTCTGTTGGGATACTCCTGCTCATTTCAGTGCATTATTGCCAAGCATAAGCAGAGTTGGGCAGTGTCTTCAAACAGAAACCGAGGCTGGTTTCACTTCTGTGTTGTATTTCTATATTAACTCTACTCAGAGCAAACTCCTGAGCCAAGAGGAAACAGCTGAGGTAGCTCAGTGCTACACCAGTGGGAGCTTCTCCCACTTTAGCCCTTTCTGGGAAATAATCCAGTTGGGCCACCAAATCTTTTTCCTCAGCAAACTCAGTACAACATTTCTACTCCAGGCGTGATTGTGCTACCGACCCCTTTTTCCATCTGTGATGTCAGCTGAGAACAATTGGGGAACCTAAAAATTACTTCAGTAATTAAGACTGAGGTGAAAAAGCCACACAATCGGTATAAAGATAAAACACAGGTCTAGGAGATCCTTCCTACACAAGTTTTGCTCATGACTGGCACCTGAAAGGTTATCCAAATTCAAAGTACAAGGTGGCATCTGAATGTTCAGAGAACAGAAATATAAGAGACACCACAATTAGAACACCTGCTCAACTCCATGCAATTTGAAGCAAGCACACATTAGATCACTTTGGCCATTGGTCAGTTTACAGGCAAAATATCTTTGTCAATTAATCCAGGGCCAGAAGCACACAAGCAGCACATGACTCTTTTTCCCCTCCTTTCTTGCTGCAGACATACCCAAGACTGTAAATCATAGTATTTCCTGTCAGTTCTCCCAACAGGAATGTCTGACTAATGTTTCAGCTTTGTGGTACTACAACACTAAGTTTTTTAATTGAAACAGTTACCCAGCTTCCCCTCCTGCTTGTCATTTTAATTCCTGTCAACTTTCAGAGCTCCAAAGGCAGAAGCTCCCTTTTCCAATTACACAATAGGATACTATTACTGCTGGAAGCTGCAGCAAAGGGTTGAATTATTGTAACCCTTGGGTGATAAAAAGTACAGTAGTATGCTAAGTTGCAGGGTTCTCAGCTGTCAGCATTCACTTTTCAGGATATTAGATGAGAAGGGGAGTAGCTGTCTGACCTGGGAAAGTCCAGAGAAGTTCTGCACTCATGACACTTCAGTCAGCTGCACATACTCCTCACTATCTGTTTTTCCACATTATTTTTCCCTTGACTATTAATCCTCTTCTGGCAGATCCTATCTAAAACGATTTGTAATGGATTTATAAATCACAGCTCCCTGACAGCAAGGTGTGCTGGGGGAGAAGCAGCAATAGTATGGTTAGGAAACAATCAAAGGTAATAAAACCTGAAGGCAGATTCTGCTGTGGACAGTCATAAAACGTCAAAGACTATTAAAACAACAAGACACTGATGCAGACTTCATTCTCCTCTTGAGCTACTTTTACCTTTGCCTTTTTTTGATTGGGATAAGATCCAGTGGCTTTTATTATTTCAGACACTTCTGACCACGTCGTGTGTTTAGTAATGTGTTCAGCCCAATTTGCTGCAGTCATGACCAAACAGACCAATTGCTGACACTGCTCGTTCCATGAATACCAAGTGAGAAGGATTAGAGATTAAAATAAAAGCAAGAAGTGATGGATCGGAAGGCTTTAGCAGAAGCTGCTGTACTGTCTCCCCCAGGTTCCCTGTAATCTGTATTTATTTACAGAGCAATTGTACAAGTCATGTCACAGCTTTTGAGTCAGCAAATCCTCCTCGGAGACATTCTCCTGCACATTATTTATTTTATTCTGCTGTGCTCTAACTTTTAAATACAACTGAGTACGTAGCAGTACTAGCCCCAATTAATGACTGAAAACACTTCCATGGCTTGTTTCTTGAATTCAATCTCAGTGTTGTACAAATGCACCTGCAGCCAGCCAAAAAAACCCAGAAACACTGACCAGATTTGTTCTCCACTGCCCCAGGAATCTAACACACACTAACTTCAGAGAGACAAGAGGGATCCCTTCTTTACAGAGGTTCTCCAGGAACAAGTAATTTGTACATCTGCTCCAAAGCCTCACACGGGGGAATTAAAATCATCCATGGGAAGGAGAGAAGCGAGGCAGCTCCACTTTCCTTGGCACTGGAGTGTGCTGACATCAGATACTTCTCATCATTTTGGGCTGCCAGCACCACCATGGCAAGTCCTAGACAGATTAAAGGAGTAGCAGGGGCTTCTAGGCGCAGCTACCAAAGAGATCTCCTCTTCCAGACAAGCTCAAGGATCAGTATTTTGCCAAATCTTTGTTTGTCACTTCACCCTTAGGCAGCTTTTCCAAGTATCCTTTCAATCAGCTGTACCTGACTGCCCCTCCTCATTCCCACCTCCAAATTGGGCCAGCACTGTTCTCTCTCCACAGGACATCTCCCAACACCCCAGCTCAACTCTAAAACAACTATCAAGTGAGTTATAATACATTGAAGGCATTTCCCCTCTGTGAGCTTCTAAATAAGCCAGAGCTGCCTGCAGCTTAATCTTGTGGAACAACTAGTTGTTAAAACATTTTACATCCAGGGAAAAGAAACTACAATGCCTGATAGTCTGGAGCAGGGCATTTGCCTGTAATTCCCTGTTGTTTAAACGTAAGAATCCAGCATCTCCAGGAGTATGTTCTGCATGTGGTTTTCCCCCTTGTAGCTATTTTCTGACTAGATGCAGTTCCTGTTAGCACATCTACAAAGGTGTATAGCACATAGGGAAAAATTAACATTTCCTTGGCACCTCCTTCCCAGCAAGGATGTATTTCCAGATGGCACATATCTGCATGAATTTTCAAAACTAATGTATCACTTTAGTTTATATAAATCCAGTGCAAGTCTCCATGACATGTCCAAGGAAAAGAGCCACCATGCACCAACAGAAGAGTAGGATGGACCAGCACCGAGGCTTTCTGGGAACAGCTATTCATCCCAACCTTTTGCCAGGATCACTAATGATTTCTGCACCAGCATTTGTCTTCTGGGTAACAGAAACAATGTTTTATTTATTAAACTTGTCATTGAACATGACAATGCAATTTACTGGCTTTCATCTCGTGCCAAGAATTCCTGTGAAGCATGAAGTTTGCAAAAAGTCATTTCCCAATAAATCGTGGCAGTGAGTGACTCTGCAATCTGTTAGCCCCACATGAAAGAAGAAAGTGGGGGCTACAGATAAAAGTTGCACAGATTGCACAAAACATCTCTAACTTTTAATAAACGGAGTGAAGACGCTGGAGTTGCCTATAGAACTGACCAACTTTGCCAATAGATTTTATGACTAATGCTACTGCACAACAGGGTTTTTTTCCCATTTTAAGTCTGGGTTTAACACAAAATAACATTTTCTTTGTTAGATCTAACTACAGATAGGAAATCTTGGCTGAACAAAATGAAAATAACCTGTGACAGCACAGCACCGAGACACGAGAACTTGGCCGGTTCTTGCAAACTCTTCATGAGGCAGCTGCAACACCTGGTTTCACTGCCAGGAGAGATACTAGTTTGAACACAAGTGTGTTTGTACCCCAAAAGGTTTTGAAATCACCCAATGCAGTAGGTCTGAGTTGGTTCACAAGTCTGATGACCTGTTTTTCACACTGTCTTCCTGCCTTCCACTCAAATACTCTGAGGAAGTGCCCAAATCCGGCCCTAGAGAAGGACTGCTTTATTTTTAGAGAGGTCAATTATATTATTTTTTAAATTGAAACCATAATTACTACAAATACAGCAGCTCTTGAGATTCAAGACTGCCATTTGCCATCCTGGCCATCGACAAACACGGCATTTGTGATGCTTTCTTTTAATCCTGTTAATGCTCAATAACCTTTTTTAAATGCTCTTTTCTTTTATGCACTGTTTGCTTCATGTTCCAATCAGCCTGGTCACAAAAGTTTTGGAACTGCTGAACTCAAATTGAGAGGTTTTTTTCATGCAGAAACAGCAAAGTTTGGCAAGTTGGTCCTGGCCTGACAGATCCAGGTTCTCCTTCCAGTAACTGCAACTTAAATTCTGTTCTGTAAGAAGTCACATCAAAAACATTTGAGCAAATGCACATTAATAGAGCAGCAAGGAGCATGTGCTGTACTGCCAAGGGGACAGCAAACATCCCACGCTGACAGCACAACTAACATACAGTCAACATCCCAAATTCAGGATTTGCTCTATCCCAGCTCTCTGTGGAGCTGACAGCTGCCCGACTCCAGATGCAAACTCAGCACTTTCTAGCTCCTGGAGGCTGTAGCCAGGGTTGTAAATTCACGAGATAACTCTGGGAAGTAACGGGATGCCTGGCAAGGCAGGGTCGAGGCAGAGGGATCTCTCATTAGCCCTCATCCCTGAGCGTTCTCCCATTCCTAAAAGGTCAAAAAAGTAGGTTAATATGCCTTTTGCTTGGGTATTGCATGACATACCTTGGTGGCTGCCCTGCAAAGTTCCCAGCAGTCCAATTTTGTCCAAGGAATTCAAGTGTTAAACTAGGAAGCTCCCGGTTTTGCATACATGTAGGCCATTAGAATATCACACCTCCACCTAACAAGATATTCATGCTCCCCAGAATTCCTTCCCTTGCTGCAGACTTGCCTATCCTTGCAGCCTTTTCATGCTTTCCTTGCCACCTTCTAACACGTCTGACCTACCCTGAACCACACCTGCAGACAGGCAGCATGTGACCCGACACCACACAAGTTCTGCCAAACATTGACTCAATCCAAGCAGTGGTGACAGTTTCTGCAGGAGCAGGGCTCCCCCTGGCACATGCGTGCCAGCGTCAATCCCCGTCAAAATTTTCCTTTAATCTAATATGAAGTTAATAGTTATTCCATTTGGCCAGTTTTCACCTTTCCAAGCTCTGTATTAGCCCTGCCTGGACTCATGACTACCTGAAACTGTGTTTGACCATCCTATGGAGCACTGTCAATGTTGAGCCAAGATTACACACAAACCTCTCTCAATGACTCCTGAATTTGCAGGGTGACAGCACTCAGTGGATAAATACAGCTCTCCTCAGCACAATGCAGCTGATATTTTACCTCATTCCTCCATTTCATGGCTCTCTCCTCCCTTGAATTAACTCACCAAAAGCCCCATCTCTTGTTACATGAGCCTGTCTCAGGTTGCAAGCCCAGGCTGGCAGCCAGGCCCCCACTGCCTGGGCTGGCAGAAGCTTTTCAAATCCTGGTATTTATCAGGGCAAAAAGGTCCAGGGAAGGCAGGTAACAGGACATCACTTTCAAAGCAGTTTGTCTAAGGAAAAAGACAGAAAGTATCACCTGAAGAAACGCAAGCGAAATTCCCTGAGAGAATAAAGAGTATTTTATTTATGGTGGCTTTAGGCAACCTCTAAGCTTCTGTCTTGAGTGCAGTCTCAACCATTTTTCCTTCCGCACAAAATCCTCTTACTTAAGTGCTGTTTTCAGTCTTGTTTCAGCTGATGCTGCTAAAATTGCAAGATCCTGAGTTCTGCTTTCACCCAGGCTCGTAACCCTCCCACTTTGCAACAAGGACGTGATTGAAATTCCAAGCCAATGCACCAGGAAAGAACTCGACTCCACTTTCTGTGGAGGACATCCTCTCAGACTCAGGGAAGGACATGATCTGCAGCGTGGCTGCAAACACCTGGAGTCCTGTCCCAAGGGTCTAAACCCAGAGCCAGAACTCCCAAACCAATCCTGCACTGAAAATAATACACTGATGAAATATAAACTAGTAAGGTTTAATCTGCATAGAGCAGGAATAAAGTAGGTAATTTATGAGCAGGGCAGCCAGATAAGTCAAGTGCCTGCATATCCATTCCCTAATGCTTCAGCCCAGCTTGGAAGGTGTGGC
The DNA here is from genome assembly GCA_013400975.1 of Atrichornis clamosus. Lineage (NCBI taxonomy): Eukaryota > Metazoa > Chordata > Aves > Passeriformes > Menuridae > Atrichornis > Atrichornis clamosus. The sequence continues at coordinate 60,540 of WBMZ01010326.1, forward strand.
ACGAAGAGCAGGAGCTCAAAGTAAGCTGAGTATTTCCTTCTAAAGCCTAGAAGAAGGAGGGAGGGCAAAACACCAGCACCAGATAATATAAGGAAATTAACCTCCTGGTTGGTGCCAAGGCTCAGGCCACCACTCTGGGAAATACAGCACAAGGTATTACCTAATGCCACTAAAGTCATTCTAAATAGAAGATTATTTTGGGCACAAGTAAGGAAAACATCCTGCTTTCAACTCCTCACCCAAAACTCCATTGTATCTAAAAAAGCAGGAGGACAGGATTCCACCGCATCTGGTATTACCCAGAAAATTACAACATTTTAATTGAGAAACAAGCAAGGCCCCTTCCTCAAGTCTACTGTGTTTTCCTCCCACAATAAATCCTCTCAGCTCAACTACCAGAGAAACATCTTTAAAACTTCCTCAACCCACATTCCCCCTCACACCCCATACAGGAAGTTTCAAAAGCAAATGTCTCATCTATCACACAGGCAAGAGCTCCAACTTCCCAGGACAACCCATTTGGAAGCATCTGCTCCCATTCTGCTTTAGGACATAGGACTAATAAGTGGATTTGGCCACTGGATCAGGTCCAGGTGACAGGAACCCCAAATTCTTCAGCTCAGTTAAGACACAACAGCTTAACACTCTCCAAGTGTTTCAGCTACAGCTCTTAGCGAGGTTTCCGCTACAGTATTCGGTCAGTTCTCACATAAATGTCAACACAAACCCCTCAGTCATGGACTATTAAATATCTAAGAAGGCATCACACAAAAAATGAAGAAAAATATGAGTTTGAAGTGGCCACACCTTCACTGCACTGGCCTGAGCTCTTGATCTTCAAGTTAGAGGAGCTTTTTAATTAGCACAACCTATCAGCAAACAAAATTTGGGCTAAAGCCGAGCCAGAGAGAGCAGGAATCCTGGGAAAAGCTTGTGTTGGTCACACATATTAATTGCTCCTTCAGGGGTGAAACCTCAGTGGTGTAAGGAAATTCACATTTGAAACTCCATGTTTTTAAGTGAGTTTTTTTCACTCTTGTTCCTAGAAATGGCAAAGGATTAGGAAGAATTTAAGAATGCACATGGCTTTGGACCTTGTGCATTAAGGAGGGAGACAAAGATTTACTCGGTTGATTTTTTTAAATTCTTCAGGTCTCCTAACATGAATCAGTGGGAAAGCAAGAAATTTTATAATGCATTTTATAAAGTGAATGAATGAAACATATTGATAAAAACAGGAGATCAGCATCTCTTTTGAGTATCTTCTGTAACCATCTCCTTTGTCTGGAAAAAAAGAGTTCTTAAACCATATTGAATGAAATTAGGGTAAAGAAAACTGGGCTTGACATGGACAGGGCTCTGAACAACCTGTTCTAGTGAAGGTGTCCATGCCCAAGGAGAGGGCTGGACTAGATGGCCTTTAAAGTTCCTTCTAACCCAAATTATCCTGGGATTCCATAGCCTTAAACTGCAGCTAACACTACCTGTACAGGCATCTTCCAGAATCTCACCCTTTACCACTAAAATTGCTGTGTTCAGCAGACACTGAAAACAGTCTTACTTCACCCTGAGGTGGAAACATCCCAACGAAAGGGGGAAACATCCCAACAAAACACTTCTCTACAAGTTTACTTTGCAGGGTAAGGAGCTACTTGGACTTGACCAAACAGCCCCACAAGGGGCAGGCAGGAAAGTAAACACAGGCACTGGCACTCCCCATCGAGGCTGCAGAAGTACCCCAAGTCTAAATTTGAGATTTAAGGCTTCAGGGTGACCTAATTGTGGCCTTCCAGTACATGAAGGGAGCTGACAGGAAAGATGGAGAGAGACTTTGGACACAGACATGGAGTGACAGGACAAGAAGGAATGGCTTCCCACTGCCAGAGGGCAGGGTTAGATGGGATCTTGGGAAGGCATTCTTCCCTGTGAGGGTGGGGAGGCCCTGGCACAGGTTGCCCAGAGAAGCTGTGGCTGCCCCATCCCTGGCAGTGTCCAAGGCCAGGTTGGACAGGGCTTGGAGCAACCTGGGATAGCGGAAGGTGTCCCTGCCCACGGCAGGGGTGGGACCGAATGGGTTTTAAGGTCCCTTCCAAACCAAATCATTCCATGATACACCAACATTAAACTGGACCAGTACAGACCACTGGGGAGTGCTGGATGATGATGTGCAACCCGAGTTCCTCAGTCATCCTCATCCAGGGAAGTCAAGGGATGGATGGAAAGCAAAGCTGACAGCTGTGAAAGTGGAAATTGAAAAGAGCAGCATTGTCTCTTTCCCAAAGAAAGTAATTTCTCAATTCAACTCCAGTAATAAGGACTAAAAATAGTCATTCAAAAGAGCTGAGCTGCACTTTCATTTTGTTTCACTCCCAGATGTCAAGTAGTCCCATATCAGCATATATATTTACCATATGAGGAAATCCTGTTTGAACAACTTCAGCTTGTGAATGCTTTTCCTTCCCTAATAAACCACAAGATTAGGCATCACTGCAATGGCAGTATTCCCTACCCCAGTGATATCCTCTGACTTGATTATTTTGGGAATTTGCCGTTTAAGATAACATTTAGCTAAACTCACACACTTGGCTTGCCTAATAAAACACAGACTCCACAAAACAGCTGAAGTCAGTGTTTCTCAGAAGGCACGAGGTGCAAAGGACTTGCTGTGGACACTGAAAACGTCCCCACGCCCTCACACCACATGGAGGGCTTCCAAAAGGGACATGACCAGGCCAGAGGAGAGATGGGCTCAGATTCCAGACAAACAACTCATATCCTGAAAATCGTAGTGACTCTGAGCAGCACACAAGGTTTGTGCTGGTGTCACTGTCACATCACACACCCTGGGCTCTGCTTCAGTGCTCCTTATCTGCCTCACAAATCCCAGTTGGATGATGCACAGCCACCATCACACTAGACAGCCTGAATTTATAGATGATTAAATCATAAATTTTGCTATAATTGTCCTCCTTTTCCTCAAGAGTTGCATAGCAGAAGAAATCCTTGCCAACATGATCATGCCAGTTTACAAAACCTGGAAAGGAAGGGGTTTATTTTTACAAAGAGTAACTGGATTCCACCCATTCATAACCCATAATTCCAGAAATCACAGCACATCCACTCTCCCAAGTCCTGTTTTGCCCTGAACAGTGCATTCTATTTATTTTTAGCACAGGAGACACTGTCCATCCAGGAGTTTTCAAGCTTCATGTGTTCCCCTGCCCGTTTCCCTGAGCACCTGACTGAAATGCAGGCACAGCTCCAAGTTCTCCAAGGAGACAAAGGTTCCCACCTCTGCTCTACACAGACATTGGTAACCCCATGGTATCAGGAAGGTGTTTAAAAGGTGTTTGACCCAATATCCTGCACCATACAGCTGCTCCCAGCTCTTCTCTCCAATGAAAGGGCCATTACATCCTTTCAGTGCTCCACTTCTGTATTCTGGTCTCAGACCACTAAAATTAAAAATTCTGGAATCACCCTAAACACTGGGTACTTGAGTTGAAACTGGAGGCTGCAGGTTCATCCCTGAAGTCCACTCAACATTCGAAACCACCACAGAGAGTTGGAAGTTCTGACTGAATTTATCCTACATCCAGTGGTCTCCATGACTAAATATGAAAAAACCAAAAGGCAACATAAACTTGTAACACTGAGGAAATTTCCACAGGATTTGTGCTCTGCCTCCTCCAAAAAAGTGATAATTACATTTAAACCCTGACTGGATTCCCCTTACGGTAAGTTTTAATATACCTTTCAAAGAAGTTGGTAGCATTGTTGTTATTTTACATGATGCCTCCTTGTTTTCCTTGAACTCTTTTCCTGGGAGGATTTTTTCTGTGGCAGAAATTAGGACAGTTTGTTGGAATCCTGATTTCAAATTCCACAGTCAGGTCTTGCACATACAAGTTTCGGTATGTTAAAATAAGGTACACAACTGGAATAAGATGCTCAGTCCTGTCAGGAGGCAGGAACAGCACCTGCTCTTGTTTGAGCCAACAAGAGGAGCAGAACTTTGATCTTAACTGTTCTTCACCTTTCACCTGACACTAAACATTTTTATCCTGCATGATACAGGTGGGTCCAGCTCTAGAGAAAAGACATAAGGCATTACCTCTGAAATTCTTACAGTTGAAGGTAAGAAGCAAAGGATTACATCTGCATGGCTAAACAGCCTTCACACTGCTGTAAAGCCAGGCTCTGGGTTGTTCTTTTATAAAGTAAACACATCTGAATATTCTTAAGCTGTTATGGTGGAAAACCTGAAACACAAATTCCCAAATAGCATAAAGTGATGTGATTCCCTGCAAGTGATCCCATCCATAAGGAGGCTCAGGAAAAGCCCCTGTCCACACAGACAGCGAGCAGAGCAGGGCCTGGGCCAGCTCCCCTTTTATCATTGCCCTGGCTGGGAGTTCATGGAATCTGCTCCCTTCACACAGCCGCAAAGTGAAATTGAAAGGGTTTGTGCCCTGAGCTACTCCATTCGGAAAACACACCGAGATGGAGATTATTCCACATGGCTAAGGAAACTGGAGGTTCTCCGTGGGAAAGTTCTCAGCCCTGTAGCAGAGCAGTGCCCACGTCTGCAGCATCCCCTGCTCGGGCTGCACTTGGCTTTCCTGTATTTCGCAGATTCCATGAGATCAACAGCACACTTCACACCAATCCCAGCTTCCAGACGGTGGGAGATAACTTGGATTTATGCACAGCAGCGACAGTGGATGGGCCCAGCGCTCCCAGACGCTGCTGCACCCGCGCTACTCGCAATACTCCGGGCGGTACAGCTCTCCGCCAAAGCGGAACCATTCCCGATGGGATCCCACAGCACTCCGTCTGGAAACACCGCCCGATACCGGGCACAGAGACCTGGCAGCAAACGGGCAGCGGAGCTCCGGGTGAAACCCCCGCCCCCGGGCCCTGCGGAGCATCGGGCTGAGCCTCCGTCGGCCCGAGCCCCACCGGCCACCACTCCCAGACCCAGCCACCCCTCGCTGTACCGCAGCAGCACTGCTCGGGCCCTCCCTCCCTCCATCCCCGCCGCCCGGGAGAGGCCGGGCGAGGCCCTCCCCGGTGCGAGGCGGAGGTGTGGGCGCGGGGAACGACGCAGGAGGACTGTGCGGGCGGGCGGGGACCGCTTCTCGGGGGCGCGGAGCCAGCCCGCTCTCACCATCTCGGCTGGGCGGGTGCGCGGAGCGGTAGAACGGCGGCGCCTCCCGGTCCGTCCCTGTCGCTCCGAGGCTGCGACCCGTCCGCTTCCGCCGCCGCCCGGCAGTGAACATCCGGGTCAGCGCCGCCGGCCCCGCCCCCGCGCCGCTCCCTGCCAATCAGCGCGCGGCTCGCCGGCCATCGCCAAGTATGGATGCGCGGCGGCGGGGCGGGAGGGCGGGGCGGGAGGAACCATGCCACCGGCGCGGGGGGGAAGGCGCGGAGGGCAGCAGCAACTGCAGCGCGGGGGGGAGCGAGGCGGCCAATCAGAGGCCGGAGCCGCAGCCGAGGGCGGGGCTGGCGGGGGGCGGGCTAGCAGTTGAGGCCCGGCCGTCAGTCGGTGCCAGAGTTTCTGCGCGGTAATACCTTCGTTCCTTAAGCGCCCTGAAACACGCTTGTTAAAGTTTAAACGAAAGGCAGCACGAGGTAGACGGGTAGCACAGCAAACTCAGCAGCGCTGAGAACTGGGCTCTACACAGGTAAACTGCACTTTACACGTCACTGGTAATGCATCTACCAGCTCTAAAGTGACATGGAAAAATAATAAGCCTCTGGCTGCTTAAGGCCAGGGATAATTAATTTGAAAAGGAAGTGTTCGGTGTTCTCTGGGAGGTACCTGCTGGAAGCTGGGCAGATGCTGACTTAGTGCCATGCCTTCGGGGCTTAGGTAGTTGTGATAGGCATCCCGGGATCACAGATTTGTTAGGGTTGGAAGGGACCTCTGGAGATCATCCAGTCCAACCCCCACCAAGGTAGAGTCACCTGGAGGTGACCTGGAGCAGGATCTCTAAAAGCAACAGGGAAAATAAAACATTTCTACTTTGCTCAGGCTGTCCCAAAATGTTTTTTCCCTCTACTGGACTAATTCATATTTCAGTGATTTGAGGTAAGTCATCCTGATTCCAGATTCCTGATTTGTCCTCAATATGGACCTGGGAATCTTAGAGCTACAACATACATGATTGCACCAGGAAAGCATTGGATTCATTAAGCAACAAGACTTCCTCTGTAGCTTTTTTGGAACAGCTGAGCCCCTGTTTCACCCCAGTTTTGGTGCCAGGACCCCAGGAACCCTCCACTGGTGCTCTCTGTGCTGCAGACTTGGCCCTGGTGAGCCAAAAACCCTTCCACCGTTCCATTTACTTCCCTCGTTTTGCTGTAGAAGCTGGAAATGCTGACACAGGGAGTCACACAGGGCTTTACCCTTGGATGTAATACTGTGGCACATCCTTCCCACAGGCCAAGCTCTGACTTTCCACTCAGACATTATCACACGTGTTTGTGGCTCGACGCTAAACCTGGCCAGCTATCAGATACCAAACACGACCTTGTATGAGATAACAGCTCTGACTGCTTCTTAACGGGGCAAACCAGCCAAGCTTTCAGTTTGAAAAGGACAACCCTAATTTCCAGGAAAGTGAATAGCTTGGACGTGGATCCAGTTACAATAGCCAGGGACAGAACTGTAACACGTGAATTTGCATTACAATGGACCCCATGCACACAGAACAGTTCTCATGGGTGTTTTCAGTGCAGGAACAAAATGAACCCACCAAGGAAAGGAGAGAAAACACTAAAACAATCTAAGGAAAAACAGGAGCTGTATTACTTCACAGAAACATAAAACCGCATAAAACTCCATCAATAACCACTACCAAACAAATCCAAAGGTGGGAAATTATCATGGCACATCCAGTAGAGCAGAAGGCTGACCTCAGAAGGCTCAAGAGACTCCAAATTCAGTTCTTTGCCACTACTCCTCAGCCTAACCTTAAATCCCGTTTGTAAGATGCAGCAGTCCCAAGTGGCTCCTATTTTGGGGTCCTCAGATCCTTCTCCAGTCCTTGTGTTCCCTCAGAGCTGCCTCCCAGCAGTAACTAAGAAAAGCAAACCTGTTCATTACACAGGGCATATTATTCATTCATTTTCCAGAGATCCACACATCTAAAGCACGTGTATTCCTCAGGGCTGGTAGTCCAGAATTGATAAGTTTGAAAATACCCATTCTAAACTTCCTTATTTTTGTCACAAAACTCATGCAAAGTTCTTGTTTGAGCCAACAAGAGGAGCAGAACTTTGATCTTAACTGTTCTTACCTTGCTACTTGTAGTAGCTTTTAGTTTTGCACAGAAACAGCTCCTAGCTGCTTGTTGAAGTAGCACAGCAATAGCAGAATTAGGCAGCTCAGTATATTTTAAACAATTTGAGCTCCAAATGAATGTTAAGGCCAAGAGGATGTTTTGCTTAGCGGAAGAAATACAAGCATCCTGGAGTTTGTTTTCCTGCTAATAGGTATAAAGAATAAACAGCTGCTTTTTGTTTTCCCAAAAATATTTGCATTAAGAAGATCTGCAGATTCCTTTTGAAATTGATGTCACTTCTTTTTCAAATGAGGACCAGCTGTTTGCTTTGCTTGTTTATAGCAGGACATGTTTCAGGGAATTTTTGTTGTTTGTTTATTAAGATGTAGGACCAGACTCTCCCTTGCAGGCTGCAGTTTGGAGTGTGGAGTGGATCCCAGCAGGCAGAACGTCCCATGTATGTCACTACCATCCTGCCTGCTGTTGGGATTTGTGGAAGGGTGGACACGAAATACAGCAAATTCAGGGATATTCCATAAATCCACGTGCTGTGAGATAGTGCTACCTGCACCTCAGGTATTTCCCAAACCTCCTGGCATTGAATCACCCACCTACACAGGAGAGAGCACTGAAAAGGCTTCGTGTCACGCATTACCCCTCTTTCAAACGAGGGCCTATAAACAAAGGAAGCAAACAATGATGTCAGTTGACGGCTTAACGGCCCAATAACGTCAGATTCATGTGCAATTAATAACAAGGCTTTTGATCCTGCAATCAGCAGCTCTAAAATCCATGTGCTTCCCTGTACATTTGATTACATTCGAGGAAGCAAAAGGATAAACACTTACTAGCATTACAAAGTACTTTTCACGTTCAGCCAGAACTTCCTGAAGCATTTGTGGTCCAGCACGATGTGGTTTCTATTTTATCCTCCTGCATGTATGGCAAACGCTATTTATTTTGTTTATTCCAGCATTTCTCCAGGACCAAGGGTGACTGTGAGAACATGCTTAGGAACAAGGTGTGAGGAAAAACCTTCATGCTTCACTGAATAGTCATTTTTT